>JBBBDQ010031275.1:0-33430 GCA_037127315.1 Ascarosepion bandense | reverse complement strand
CCGTTTAAACAAAGAATCCTAGATAGATAGATATAGATAGATAGATAGATAGATAGATAGATAGATAGATAGATAGATAGATAATGAAAAGTTTCAGATAGATAGATAGATAGATAGATAATGAAAAGTTTCAGATAGATAGATAGATAGATAGATAGATAGATAGATAATGAAAAGTTTCAGATAGATAGATATATAGATAATGAAAAGTTTCAGATAGATAGATAGATAGATAGATAGATAGATAGATAGATAGATAGATAGATAGATAATGAAAAGTTTCAGATAGATAGATAGATAGATAGATAATGAAAAGTTTCAGATAGATAGATAGATAGATAGATAATGAAAAGTTTCAGATAGATAATGAAAAGTTACAGATAGATAGATAGATAATGAAAAGTTTCAGATAGATAGATAGATAGTGAAAAGTTTCAGATAGATAGATAGATAGATAGTGAAAAGTTTCAGATAGATAGATAGATAATGAAAAGTTTCAGATAGATAGATAGATAGATAATGAAAAGTTTCAGATAGATAGATAGATAGATAATGAAAAGTTTCAGATAGATAGATAGATAGATAGATAGATAGATAGATAATGAAAAGTTTTTAGATAGATAGATAGATATGAATAGATAGATAGATAGATATATAGATAGATAGATAGATAGATAGATATGAACAGACAGGATAGATAGATAGATAGATAGATAGATAGATAGATAGATAGATAGATAGATAGATAGATAGTGAACAGACAGGATAGATAGATAGATAGATAGATAGATAGATAGATATGAACAAACAGGATAGATAGATAGATAGATAGATAGATAGATAGATAGATAGATAGATATGAACAGACAGGATAGATAGATAGATAGATAGATATGAACAGACAGGATAGATAGATAGATAGATATGAACAGACAGGATAGATAGATAGATAGATAGATAGATAGATAGATAGATAGATAGATAGATAGATAGATAGATAGATAGATAGATATGAACAGACAGGATAGATAGATAGATAGATAGATAGATATGAACAGACAGGATAGATAGATAGATAGATATGAACAGACAGGATAGATAGATAGATAGATAGATAGATAGATAGATAGATAGATAGATAGATAGATAATTTATGATTCATACTAACATTTTTTAAATTTACTTTCAAATTTGTTCCTTTCCTGTAGCAGATTAATATTTGAAAGTGTTTCCAGGAAGAAAATTAAATGAATTAGGTAAAAAATTCGTAGTTTATAACCTGTGGCTTTAACTGATTATTTAGATCAGTTTCATGATTGAAATGGATTTGGATAACGTCAAGAAACACCTACGTTAAGTAGTGTTACATTTAATTAAATATCCAAATATTTTTTACAACCTGTCAGAAAATATCTAGCGTAATTGCCCTTTGGCGATATCATCTTCGAATATTTAAGCGCGGCATCTCTCTCTCTTTCTCTCTCTCTCTCTCTCTCTCTCTATATATATATATATATATATATATATATATGCCATTCGTCCCTGTATTGAATATCAGTAGTGATTGCATATTTGCCGGGGACTACTGCTGCATATCCAAAGAAGGATCTGCAATATAGCCTGTCATCACTAGGTATCTCGACATAACTCATTTTCTAACCGATGTGGCGTGGCTTCTGTCTGTCGTTTCTACTAATATTTTCATGGCATCTATTTTGATAAAGTATTTTTCTTGTTACCCTGTCTACGTAAAATTGTGCGTACTACTAGATTATCGTTTAGGTCCCTAAGTTTTACTGTTAAAATGTGTTGAATGCGAATTAAGAATAGCTTTCTTTTTCTCACGATTTGCAAACTCGTCATGCCATTGGATAAGAAATACTAGTTAAATTTTATGTCCTTTTTCTTCAAAGCATGTTCCAGCCAGCTTTGTTATTTTTTTAAACTCAAAATCTTGTTGGCTAATTCACTTCACAAAAAATATTTCTGCACAAGACGTAATTTTTCCGCCGAGGCAATCTGATCTATTTCTGCTACTATTTAACCAAGACAATGCAGCGACGATTGTAGTTCGGTCCGGAAGCAGACGCCAGTGTACATCCGCTATGTAATGTAAAAACAATCGCCTCCTTCTTTCACCATGAGGCGCTAAGTTGAATGCTGTTAACAGAATTCACCTCACTATGAAATTCACTTATTTATTTCATCTAGTTTAATAAATACAAGAAAGTCAGCAGTCGTCAGAAAGAAAATAGTGACTACGCTTAACTGATATCTATTTCACGCTAATATATTATTAGCCTTTAGTGACAACCGATGATTTCAAAAACTCTTTCTACAGTTGAAGCTAAGAACCTAAAAATACATTCTGTTTATCTTGAATTCCAAGGTGATACTTTCATGTGAAACCTCAAAATGTAGCTTTTTTTTATCCATGTGGAATTCAACCGGATAACATTTTTGAAACCAACTATGTCAACGTTCTTTACGCTTTTTTGACCCACCACTGAATGTACATATTTTCTCTCCTGACTATTCATCGAACCTCAGATTCGAATTGTTTGAATAACTCTGATGTTAAATTCTACGCCGATACATTATCAGCTTCAGATGAGAACAGCGGAATATCAAAGAAGTGTATTCAACATCGAAACGACGAAACTTTTTAATGTTTGATTACCTTTTCCTGAGACAAGCTGCTGATAAATTCAAATGTTTGAATTTGTAAAAAACAAAAATCTTTCTTTCGTTTTGTCTTAAATAACATGCGTTATCTCGCCAAACAGGTGAAGAGTCTCATCCCTTGTTTCCTGTTTTGGATGTAGCTTCCGGTTTTTCTCTTTTCCAATCTTTCACTCTTACGTAGTCCCCTGCGCATCAGTGGCGTTTTCGCCTTGCTTGGGGTGATATGATTAAAAAAAACAAACAAAAAATATATTAACATATATATATACACACACACACACACTTATATCTATTGAACAGGTGAAGTGGCTCATCCCTTGTTTCCTGTTTAGGTTGTGGTTTCCGGTTTTTCTATTTTCCAATCTTTTCACTCATTGCCTTCACTTACTCGCAAATACCATTGGGAAAGGTATTAATCCGTCTCTTCCCTCCAGTTATGGGTTAAATAATAGGACAGATTGGGTTCTATAGCCTTGGTCGGCAACCAGTCTACCGCAGAAAGCAATGGCAACCTACTGCGGGATAATCTTCTGCCCAGTCAGTCATGTCTCTTTCGAGATATGCTCGCCCAAGCGTGTATCGCGCATGGCACTTAACTGACTGATTTAAAAATACACACGTGTTTCCTCGTCATTATTCGCAATAACTAAAACATCTCTCTCCACAGAAATACTTAAATACTACCGCCCTTTCTGTGATATGTTTGTGTGTGTGTACCGCCACAAATTCGCTACAAAATGAAAATACTATCATGACAAAATGCCCCAGATTTAATTAAAAAAATATGTTATTATTGTCCAGAATATTTTTTGTTATTTAAATGTAATTTTTATGTTGTAAAACTTTCGATATTCTGGGCACATTTCAGCGTCTTTTTTTAGATAAATCACATTTATTTACAATTTCTTGCAAAATTGAAATAATTGTTGTATTTTAATGAATCTTTCAGTAATTATGAATAAATTATGTCAATTATTTTAAAAACTGTCTATATTTGTAGAATATAATAGTAAAAAATATTTATGTTTTACGCAGAACTTAATTTGAATCATCAATGTTTGGCATAGTCATAGAGCTGCTGATAGCCCTGAAATAATTTGGTATAGAGAAAATTACAGAAATAAAAAATGGAATTTATAATGGTGCTGTAATACCAGATGACATCAGCAAGTCGATCTTCATAGGACAACATAAGAAGCCAGGAGCAAACGAGTGCGAACTCCACAGAACCATCAGTTTAATGAGCCATATAACAAAACTGATCGTCCGA
Organism: Ascarosepion bandense; assembly: GCA_037127315.1. Classification (NCBI taxonomy): domain Eukaryota; kingdom Metazoa; phylum Mollusca; class Cephalopoda; order Sepiida; family Sepiidae; genus Ascarosepion; species Ascarosepion bandense. Next base: position 29,475 of record JBBBDQ010031275.1, on the reverse strand, counting down.
ATCCTGATGAATACAGCAAGAAGCAGAACCAGGCCAGAGATAGGACAAGAACAGTGTGGTTTCGTCAAAGACACTGGAACAAGGAATGCCATATTTATGATTAGGATGCTCTTTGAAAGGGCAATAAAATGAAGAAGGACTTATACCTGTGCGTTATTGATTATGCGAAGTCGTTTGATAAAATACGCCACAAAGATTTGATGGAATTGTTCAGCAGCCTTGACATATTTGGGAAAGGCTTAAGTGTAATCAAGAATCTCTACTGGCAGCAAACCGCCTGCATACGGACAGGAAAGGAATTCAGCAGATATACAAAGATAGAAAGGGGCGTAAGACAAGGATGTGTCTTTTCCTCGGATCTATTTAACTTGTACAGCGAGAATATTTTGAGGACCATAGATGTTATGCCAGGATTTGTCAACGGAGGCCGCATTTTGAACAACATAAAATACGCAGACTATACAGTTCTTATTGCAGACATTGAAAGAAAACTACAAGACCTCTTACAAGAGGTAGCTGAAGAGAGTGACAAGAAAGGACTACAAATAAACTGCAAGAAAACCGAATGCATGGTCATAAGTAAAAAGGGCATCCCAATATGCCAAATACCGGTCGAAGATACTAGAATCAAGCAAATTTAAATACCTGGGAAGTGTTTTACCAGAAGACGGAAAGTGCGACACAGAGATCCGAAGGCGAATTGGCATGGCGAAAGAAGCATTCCAGAAGTTGAGTAAAGTATTAAGAAACAGGACAATTTCGCTAGAAACAAAGAAGGGAGTACTGGATTACTATGTGTTGTCAGTTCATCAATGTGGCAGTGAATTCTGGACAATATCATCAAAGATGAAGGAAAAACTTGAAGCAACTGAAATTTGGTTCTGTAGAAAGATGCTGCGAATATTATGGATCGAGCATGTGAGCAATTATGAGGTCATAGAAATGATGAAAACAAAAAAGGAAATTAATACTGAGCATCGGCTGAATTTCTGGGACATGCAATGAAGAAGGAGTGCTTGGAGAACCTGATAATAACAGGCCAGATACAGGGAAAAAGAGATAGACAAAAACCAACGGATAACATATTTGAAGGACATAATCAGGTGGATGATGGGACGAGTGTTGCATGGTGTAACATGAGAAGGTGTGCTAATAGCCACCAGTGAAAGGAGACGTGGAAAGCCATGATCGTTTCTTCCTGAAAGGACAGGGCACATAGAAGAAGAAGAAGAAGAAGAAGAAGAAGAAGAAGAAGAAGAAGAAGAAATACTACTACTTGGCCTTACACTCTCGGCGGACCTCAAATGGAATGACTATATTGAATCCATTGCCAAATCTGCTGCTATGAAAGTCGGATCTCTGTGCAGGGCACGGAAATTTTTCCCACCTGAAACTATTCTGCACATATACAAATCTACCATCCGCCCGTGTATTGAATATTGCTGCCATATCTGGTCGGGTGCCCCTGCTGCTCTCCTTGGGCTTCTTGACAAAATACAAAGGAGGATCTGTAACGTGGTTGATACTGACTTGGCAGACCGGCTGCAGCCGCTCTCACACCGGCGTGATGTAGCTTCCCTGTGCCTCTTCTACAAGTACTTTCATGGCTTCTGCTCCGATGAGCTTAGATCACTGGTGCCGCCTAAGCACGAATTTACACGAGATACTAGATTAGCAACTAGGTCCCACCCTTTTACAGTTAAACAAATAAGATGTAACCGTAAATTCTACTCCAACAGCTTCTTTTCTCGCGCTTCCCGCCTGTGGAACTCCCAGTTACAATCTCCAGGTGTTTAAATGTAGGGTCAATAGACACCTCCTATCACACTAACTCCTAACTATTCTCACAACACTCTCATCTACCCAACCCTCATTCTCGGTATCCTCACCCGCCTATCACCCACCCTCTGTCATTTCTTATATTTAACCAGCCTTTCTCCACTCTACGTAGCCCCCTGCACAGTAGTGGCAGTGACATGCCTTGCTCGGGGTGAAACGCTTATAAAAAAAAAAAAAAAAAAAAGAAGAAGAAGAAGAATGTTATTTTGTAAAACGGGACTTCCAGTACCAGAAAAACTGTGCAATATAACTAAGACATTATTTTATTAAAAACGCTTGTCATTGGACTTCTGAATAATATATAAAATGGTGACTCTTGTCTTAAGAAACAAAATCGATTAATAATGAGTTTTTACAGCATATTTCTTTTTTCATTTTTTAAACATTCTAATTAAAATCCGCTCAATTATAATAAAGAACATTGGATATATATATATATATATATATATATATATATATATATACGCATTCCATGCGTATATATATATGTATACGCATGGAATGAGATGGGGCAAATTTGAGGGTGTAATATATGTACAATGTTATATATATGGATTATCTCAATGGTTTGATCCATTTACATATGCCAGTCACCAATAGAACTCGATTCATTACTTATAGTAACGCGTAATATATATATATATATATATATATATATATATATATATATATATATAAATATTATTACGGAAATCAATGAATTTTAACGAAACTTGGTTATAAGCAACCGACAATTTGAAATGAATTGTTTGAACATTATTTTTTTTTCGATACTCATCAAAAACAGAATATCTGCTTAAATACGAGTATCGATAAAAAATAATGTTCAAACAATTCATTTCATATATATATATATATATATGATAATTATAATTAATATATAATTATAATTCATATATAATTATAATATATAAATATAAAATATATAATGTATAATAAAAACGATATATATATATATATATATATATATATATATATATATATAATGTATATATTTATATCGACTTTACAAACAGTATCTACTCACGCATTTAAGCATCGTTCATTCAGTAATGAATTAGAACACACTCGGCTTACATTTTGTATATAACACGATATAATCAGCCTACGTTCACCGAGCGCCCATAGCTCAGAGGTATAATAGAGGACTGATGTCAGTTCGTTCTTGTTTCAATCCTGCTAGAAGCTGTCCGATGTCTAATCGTATTGATGAGCTTAGATACAGCGAAACGGAACTGTCTGCAGATGACTATAATTTCATTTATTTATTAGAAAATTTACAAAAATGATATTAATCGATATATTTATTCAAATTTATTTCTTTGAACATGTTTTTGAAGGTATAATCATATTTGAGAGGTCAGTATTTTTGTATAACTAAACAGTACATTTTAAATAGTTGATTATAAATATCCAAATTGGATATATATATATATATAATTATACAGTATATTTTAAAGTTTCACCGTTTAATATTCAAGAAATTTTTTTTGGAAAATGTCTATCTTCTGAGACGGAGGATAAGTATTTTCCAATTTGGATATTTAACTTGTGAGGAAACATACTAGTCGCTTTAAATATTTTCCCGTAATTTTTACGGTAGAGATGCAGTCATAATTTATAAATATTTTAATACTTTAATATACCCCGAGACGAGAACCCTAACACTAAAGCGCTCAATACAATAATAGAGCCGACTTGCCCTGACGAACCGTTCGGTGAAACCTAGGTAGGTCTGTTGGCTCTTACTTAGATTTATTCTGCTGCAGATGACTATATATATATATATATATATATATATATATATATATATATATATCCATTGCTTGAGATGGTAGAAAATGATCGATTCCTGTTATTATTCCGGAGTATCTAAATCCTGACATGGTCTATCTATAGGTCCCACCCTTTACAGTGAAACCGATAAAATGTAACCGCAATTTCTACTCCAACAGCTTCTTTTCTCGCACTTCCCGCCTGTGGAATTCCCTTCCACATGATTGATTCCTCGACAGCTACAATCTCCAGGAGTTTAAATGTAAGGTCAATAGACTCGTATCCGTTCTCTGAAACACTCTTTCCATCTACATCCTTACCCGTCTATCACCCTCCTTCTGACATTTCCTATATCTAACCACTCTTTCTCATCACTTTCCCCTGTGTAACCCTCCGCGCAATAGTGGCAGTGGAATGCCTTGTTTGGGGTGAAATGATTAAAAAAAAACTCATTCAATATTAATCGAAATCCGACAGAATGATAAAACAACGAATAATTAATATATATATTGTATTTCTCGTATGATTGATTTTATAGAAGTGTGCAATGAGTCTCCAGAGAACCCTAACACTAAAGCGCTCAATACAATAGTAGAGTCGACTTGCCCTGACGAGCCGTTCGGTGAAACCTAGGTAGGTCAGTTGGCTCTTACTTAGATTTATTCTGCTGCGGATATATATATATATATATATCCATTGCTTGAGATGGTAGAAAATGATTGATTCCTGTTATTATTCCGGAGTATCTAAATCCTGACATGGTCTATCTATAGGTCCCACTCTTTACAGTGAAACCGATAAAATGTAACTGCAATTTCTACTCCAACAGCTTCTTTTCTCGCACTTCCCGCCTGTGGAATTCCCTTCCACATGACTGATTCCTCGACAGCTACAATCTCCAGGAGTTTAAATGTAAGGTCAATAGACTCGTATCCGTTCTCTGAAACACTCTTTCCATCTACATCCTTACCCGTCTATCACCCTCCTTCTGACATTTCCTATATCTAACCACTCTTTCTCATCACTTTCCCCTGTGTAACCCTCCGCGTAATAGTGGCAGTGGAATGCCTTGTTTGGGGTGAAATGATTAAAAAAAAACTCATTCAATATTAATCGAAATCCGACGGAATGATAAAACAACGAATAATTAATATATATATTGTATTTCTCGTATGATTGATTTTATAGAAGTGTGCAATGAGTCTCCAGAGAACCCTAACACTAAAGCGCTCAATACAATAGTAGAGTCGACTTGCCCTGACGAGCCGTTCGGTGAAACCTAGGTAGGTCAGTTGGCTCTTACCTAGATTTATTCTGCTGCGGATATATATATATATATATATATATATATATATATATATATATCCATTGCTTGAGATGGTAGAAAATGATTGATTCCTGTTATTATTCCGGAGTATCTAAATCCTGACATGGCCTATCTATAGGTCCCACTCTTTACAGTGAAACCGATAAAATGTAACTGCAATTTCTACTCCAACAGCTTCTTTTCTCGCACTTCCCGCCTGTGGAATTCCCTTCCACATACTTGCTTCCTCGACAGCTACAATCTCCAGGAGTTTAAATGTAAGGTCAATAGACTCGTATCCGTTCTCTGAAACACTCTTTCCATCTACATCCTTACCCGTCTATCACCCACCTTCTGACATTTCCTATATCTAACCACTCTTTCTCATCACTTTCCCCTGTGTAACCCTCCGCGCAATAGTGGCAGTGGAATGCCTTGTTTGGGGTGAAATGATTAAAAAAAAACTCATTCAATATTAATCGAAATCCAACAGAATGATAAGACAATGAATAATTAATATATATATTGTATTTCTCGTATGATTGATTTTATAGAATTGTGCAACGTGTTTCCAGATAATTACTTTTAAAATTGAATAAATATCTGGTGTTTACTTACCTCAAATTTTTGTTGAGTATCAAGAGACAAATGTCACTAGTGTGGTCTGAAAAAGAAAAGAGTCGAAATTTTCCTTGATATACGGGTTTACTAGTTGTCACGGTTTTCTGTGTGTAAAGAAGAAAATGAAGCCGATTCACATTATTTTATAAAGAGAGAATTAATTATAATTATAATTGTTGTGATTATTCTATTATAATTATTTTTGAGACTGTCGTGGCCTGTTAGAGTCAAGAAGAAAGACATGATAAGAAGAAGGTAGGTTGAACCAGTTTATTGGAATAACAGAACATATATCCAAAATAAGAGTGTTATTAGTCAGAAGATAGAAATATCCGTCCGAAATGTCAAGTTACACTGCCTTTCGACTGCTCCACCAGAGGTCTCGCAGGTTAGTATTTATGAAGGAGGAAGTGTTCATTCCAATGTAGATAGGGCACCATAACAAAGATTACACTTATTTTTCTTTTATTTATTTCAGACAAGTAATGCGTCTCGACTGCCTCACCGTAGTCTCTCAGGTTAACATTTATGAAGGAGGAAGTGTTCATTCCAATGTAGACAGGGCACCATAATAAAGATTTTACTTATTTTTCTTTTATTTATTTCGCTCAAGAAATGCGTTTCGACTGCCTCAAGGAAGTCTCTCAGGTTAGCATTTACGAAGGAGGAAGTGTTCATTCCAATGTAGATAGGGCACCATAACAAAGATTTTACTTATTTCTCTTTTATTTATTTCAGTCAAGTAATGAGTCTTGATTGCATCACCGGAAGTCTCGCAGGTTAACATTTATGAAGGAGGAAGTGTTCATTCCAATGTAGACAGGGCACCATAACAAAGATTATACTTATTTTTCTTTTATTTATTTCAGTCAAGTAATGCGTCTCGACTGCCTCACCGTAGTCTCTCAGGTTAACATTTATGAAGGAGGAAGTGTTCATTCCAATGTAGATAGGGCACCATAACAAAGATTTTACTTATTTCTCTTTTATTTATTTCAGTCAAGTAATGCGTCTCGACTGCCTCACCGGAAATCACTCAGGTTAATAATTATGAAGGAGGAAGTGTTCATTCCAATGTAGACAGGGCACCATAATAAAGATTTTACTTATTTTTCTTTTATTTATTTCAGTCAAGTAATGCGTCTCGATTGCCTCGCCGGAAGTCCCTCAGGTTAACATTTATGAAGGAGGAAATGTTCATTCCAATGTAGATAGGGCACCATAACAAAGATTATACTTATTTTCTTTTATTTATTTCAGTCAGGTAATGCGTCTCGGGCGTTGTGGAGCAGTGGATATCGGCTCGGAACGAGAAGCCGGGGAGCCGAGTTCGAATTCCGGTTGAATCCATTGCATTCACTTACGCGCAAGTACCCTTGGGAAAGGTATTAATCCGTCTCTTCCTTCCAGTTATGGGTTAAATAGCAGGACAGATTGGGTTCTATAGCCTTGGTCGGCAACCAGTCTACCGCAGAAAGCAATGGCAACCTACTGCGGGATAATCTTCTGCCCAGTCAGTCATGTCTCTTTCGAGACATGATCGCCCAAGCGTGTTTCACGTATGGCACTTAACTGACTGAATGCGTCTCGACTGCCTCATCGGAAGTCTCTGAGGTGAACATTTATGAAGGAGGAAGTGTTCATTCCAATGTAGATAGGGCACCATAACAAAGAGTTAGCTCATAAAATTAACATAAGAATAAATATCTCATGTTGATCCAGGTTCTGCAAAATTGCGGTTCGACATTAACTAATGGTTGCTCGGATCGACTAGAACCCGATGAAAACCGGAAAGTATATCGGCTGAATAGTTTCAAAAGAACAATAATAAAATGGTCAATAGTTTGTATGTGAAAAATATAAATAATGATAATGTATCATTCTTAATATTCCGTTTATCTATCAACCTAACTGACTATTTATCTACAGGGTGATTGAAACATCCAAATTTAAGATACTTATAGTAGCGGAAGCCGTGGAATTTTCATTGAAGGATAATTATGATTTCCTGGAAGAATATTACTTTGTCATACTACAAATGATAGTAACGTCTTCATACATAAAGGTATTGGATAATAAAATAACGATAACAGAGAGTGTAATTTTATTACAATATCTATAAAAGTAATGTCCCTAGAAGCTATCAAGTCTTAATTGGGGCTCGGTCTCACTCTCTTTTATATCTTCAGGTGCTAGAGTCCATTTACATAAGGTCCCTGGCGCCTGCTCTCTGCAAGCAGAAAGAATGGATTTTGGGACTTAGTATCATTGGGCTCTAGTATCCTTAAAGTTTTATGCCCATTTCACAATTCCCATTTCACATTTTAAGCCAAAAATCCCAGAGTTAAGACTAGATAAAGATCTGGGCGAAACCGGTTGTCTCTTTTTAGATTTTAATAAAATGCCATCGAACATTCCTTGCTAATATATAAACTTACTTATAAATGGAACTTTGTTTGTGTGTGCGTCTCTGTCTGTGTGTCTGTGTCTGTGTCTGTCTGTTACCTATAGACTCCGAAACGGCTGAAGACTTGTGACTCAGAGCTATCTCTACCATCGACTGAACTTCAAAGAGAGCTGTCTACCCAACTTCACTCACAAGGCTTTGCTTAACCCGTGATATCATTTTCAGCCACTTTCCAAAAGTGATGCCTGCTCGGATTACCTCCTCCAGACCGATAATATCATGAAGTCACCCTCCTGACAAATCGACCATGTTGGGATTCGAACCCAGGCTTCATGGTCAGAAAGTGCTATCTAACCACTCGGTAATATACATACATACATGCATACATACATAAACACGGCCTACAAACATATGAACAACGAGCATCTAATCTAAACTTATTTATAAATGGAACTTTGTGTGTGTGTATGTGTGTGCATGTGTGTGTATGTGTGTGTGCGTCCGTTACATATAGACTCCGAAACGGCTGAATTGATTTTATTGAAGAATTACACATTTGTACTATAAGCGTCTGCGAGTGTTCTTAGCTAGGATTTGTGTCGAGGTACCCACGATAAATATCGAAAATCGATAATCGAAAAAATCGGGTTATAGAAGGAGAAGTCCGATTTTAATCAAATTTGATACGCTCATACAAAAAGACATAAGAAACGATATTCAGAAGTTTTAATGTTGCAGTTCTTACAATAGTGCAGAAAATCTATAATATATATATATATATATATATAAGGCAAGATGTTTGTGTGTGTGTCTGTTTATCTGCCTGTATGTCTGTATTTTTTTCAGTCCTTTTATTTTAGTTTTTCTTCGGGTTTTGCTCTAAGTAGGTATAGTTGTAGTTCTTAGTCTCAGCCATGATACATTTACTCAGAGGACTTATTTAGCCTTCAAAATTTAGTTTACGACGAAAAAAAAAACGTTTTTGATATCGATATCAGGAAATGAAAATTTGACTAACATCCATTCATTTTTCTTTCAGTCTACGGTTTAGCTTTAACTGGAAACAATTATTGCATTTTAGTTTTTCGCGCCAACATCCAGAGCGTCTGAGCTCCTGAAACATGGATTAGTTTTAAAGCTTTCATTACACCCGAGCAACGCCCGGCTATACTGCTAGTATATATATATATATACGAGAAAAAATCCACAAAGCAAAATTTCTTGCTTAGTGTATCGGACCTTAATGTGACTCCAGAAATTTTTTTTTTTTTCTCTTCGAACACCCGCTTCCCCAGATGGGTTAGTCTTGGATAGGTGTCTATTTATTTGATTAGTCCTTGGTCTGCCTTTGCCCTGACGAGCCGTTGTGCGAAACCGCGGTAGGTCTTGGCGATCTTGCGATTTTTTCTCGTGTGTTTTTGCTCTACGTCACTGCCTCTTGGTTAATCCTTTTTGGTTAGTTTTGTATCGAGCACTTTTCTTTCTTTGTGGTTCGTTCCGTTTGAGGTTTTTTTTTCTTTGCTGTGAAGTACTGTATGTATGGTCGGTGCTCCGCAGTTTTCTTTTTTTTTTCCCTCATTGTCCAAAGCTTTATAGCGGCGGACAATAACGGAGTTAGATTCTGCCGGTTATTCGTGGTCCTAAAAAATTACTTGTGTAAGATTTTAAGATTTGGATACGTACAGAGTCGATTTTCAGAGGGAGAGGGGTTACTGAAGAAATAGAGTGATGAGAAAGAAGAACAATTTATAGAGGAGAATGAGTAAGAAAAGGATGAGAAGACAGGTGTGAAGAGGTCAGCATGAGTGTTGAGTGGAAAGGAAGATGAACATGATACAAGGGTAGTCATGGAAAGGATGTGAGTCAAGAAGATAAGAGATGACTATTGACTTTACATTAAAATTCTTGGAGATTGTAATTTTCAGGGAAGTTAGGACGCGGAAGGGAATTCCACGAGCGGGAAGTGCAAATAAAGAAGCTGGTGAGTAAAAGTTGTGGTTACATTTGATGGATTTCACTTTAAAAGTGCGGGACCTAGCGGTTTTTTCTATTAGCTCCTCTAAATTCATGCAGCGGGGTCCCAGAGAGCTAAGCTCATCATTAAAAAGTAATGTATTTCATTCTATTTTTAGTATTTATTGCCAGGTGGATAATTCTAAATGAAAATAGAATGGTTCTTTTGTTATTACTTTGCAAAATTTTACAAGTCAGCCAGGAAACCTTTGCTTCATCCAGCCAATAATAAGAAGAGACTAGCATAGGGAAGAGAGCACAAAAACTGGACACCAGAACAGTTCATTTGATGCACATGTTATTGCGTAGTATTAATAAAGAACAATTCTATTTTCATTTAGAATTATCCATTTGGCAATAAATACTAAAAATAGTAGGAAATACACAATTTATTTTTAAAAAATGGGATGGTCTAATAATTATGGCCGGTGGTGTATATCATTTAGGGTTTTTCTGTGTTGCTATATCGTACTTTCGCCTTTCACTATCAGTAAGGATAATGCTACGTATCATTATAATATGCACTTTTTAATTAATCCTTAATTTTACACTCATCCAACAACCTCCTTTAATTATGCCGTACCTTGAATGGCTCTTGGGCTAAATTTGGATGAACAATATGTAAAAGTAAGTAAACGTAGAGGTGTGAATTTTTATTGATAGATATTCTGTTAAGGTTTTTACTATTATTATTATTATTATTATTATTATTATTATTATTATTAGCGGTGTTTAGAATGATATAACACATACACGCATATATATATATACATAACATATACACGCATATATATATATATATATATATATGATATAACATATACACGCATATATATATATATGCGTGTATATGTTATATCATATATATATATATGATATAACATATATATAACATATATATATATGATATAACATATACACGCATATATATGTATATATATGATATAACATATACACGCATATATATATATATATGATATAACATATACACGCATATATATATATATATATATATATATATATATATATATATATCAGCATCCAGTGTGGGTATATAAAGAATCCAAAGGAGTATCCTGTATATATAGTGGTAGGATAACTCTGTAAGCGATCTCTAAGCATATATGCATATAAATACATATAGAGCAAATATAAGACAAATTAAGACAGACACCTTATTTCATGGTGAATCGGAAGTTATAGGCCTATTTCAGGCGAACAATCGTCAGCTTCCGTAAAATTCTTCTGTTAAATAAAGACGGAAGCTGACGATGCCTCGCCTGAAATAGGGCATATAATTTCCGATTCACCATGAAATAACGTGTCTGTCTTAATTTTTCTTATATATACACACACATATATATATATATGTGTGTGTGTGTGTGTGTGTGTGCTTGTGTGTCTGTGCAGATTTGTATTTAAACACACATATATTGTTTCTGTTTCCTAAATTCGATTCTACTTTAGTTATAAAATCCTCTTCAAAAGTGAGCTCGTCAAGGACAAACGACAACGCGGAGCCACGAGATCGCAGATTCCAAGAGCGACTGAAGCCTTCTTCACTTCAAGCCGGAATCAACTCGAACAGCTGGGGAAATAGAAGCCGCCTGCCGTTCATTCTGGCGAAGAGCAATTCATTTCGGTTGTTCCAATTTCGCGGAGAAGAGAAAGTAAAAAAGCAAGCAACGCAAGAACCCGGCAGCTTCAGTCAAGACCGTTAACCGCCTCGCCATGCGATCATTGCCCGAATCTATTCCATTCCCGACTTGGCCGACTGAGCTGTGCCAGGTTCCGGCTTCGTGGAGGCACCACACGAACTAAACTCAGACAAAAGCGGTGCCGACGACGATAACAACAAATGAGAAATAATAGATATAAATTTATTTAAACTTATAAATTGATATAAATCTGGAACAGAGATCTTCGAATTGTCGAAATAGAAAACGAAAAAAAAAATGAATACAGAAAGAGCAGAATATAAAAGGATTTGGAGAGACTTAATAAAATTTACATGATAAAAAGAAAGAAGATATTTGAAATGGCCGGTGCTGAGATTTTAAACCAAGAGAACAGATTTCGAAGATTACGAGCAATAGCTAAAGGCATGAAATCATATAACTTAACATCATTTAGATAAGCATCACAAAGAGAAAAATAAAAATTGGGCAAATAAATCTGATTAATTTCGGTATAGAACGCGATCAACCTCGAACCAGTCATGTGACAACCATTATCCAACTATAAGAACGCATGAGTAGAAGGCTGTATTAGAAACCTAAAGATACGTTACAACGAATGAGTGATTAGTGTTTTACTTATCTATCTATCTATCTATATATATATATATATATATATATATATACTAGCATTATAGCCCGCCGTTGCTCGGTGCAATGAAAGCTTTAAAATTAATCCATGTTCCTGTAAGCTCAGACTCTTTGGACGTTGTATATTACGGAAATTAACGAAGATTACCAAAATGGTTTTAAACAATCGACAATTTGAAATTATTCGTTTGAACATTATTTTTGATCGATATTCGTATTTAAGTAGATATTTTGTTTATAATCAAACAGTATTAGCCTGATTATTACCAGCCTGATTATTTACGACAAACCTTTGTTACGAAAATGTGTGTCATTCGGCAGGATTCGAACCTGCGACCTCTATCCACATAGGGGAAAACCACCAAGTGATCTGGCACGTTTTAGACCTCTCGACCACGAATGACCATCAGTCGAAACGAGGTTTTTATCAACCCTATATGACACAATTTTTGATTCATCGCATAACCATATCTGCTCTGAAATGTATCGTAATGTCAGAAATGTAAACATGCCACGGAAATTAACGAAGATTAATATAACTGGTTTTATTATGTCACGGAAATTAACGAAGATTAATAAAACTGGTTTTAAACAATTGACAATTTACCTATATATATATTTTAAACAATTGACAATTTACCTATATATATATATATATATATATATATATATATATATATATATAAACTTATTTATAAATGGAACTTTGTCTCTGTGTGTATGTGTGTTTGTGTGTGTGTGTGTGTGTCTGTGTGTGATTCCGTTACCTATAGATTCCGAAACGGCTGAACCGATTTTCTTCAAAATTTACACAGTTGTACTATAAGCATCTACAAGTGTTCTTAGCTAGGTTTTGTGTCGAGGTACCCACGATAAATATCGAAAATCGATAATCGAAACATTCGGGTTACAGAAGTAGTGGTCCGATTTTAATCAAATTTGATACACTCATAGAAAAAGACATAAGAAACGATATTCAGAAGTTTCAAGGTTGCAGTTCTTACAATAGTGCAGGAAATCGATAATATATATATATATAAGGTTTCATTAAACCCGAGCAACGTCGGACTATACTGCTAGTTAGAAATATTCAATGTTGCACTTCTTACAATAGTGCAGAAAAACGATAATATGTATACATGTATATAGAAAAGGCACGATGTTTGTGTGTGTGTTTGTTTATCTGCCTGTATGTCTGTATTTTTTTTCAGCCCTTTTATTTTAGTTTTTGCTTTGGGTTTGGCTCTAAGTAGGTATAACTGTAGTTCTTAGTCTCAGCCATGATACCATTTACTCAGAGGACTTATTTAGTTTTCAAAATTCAGTTTACGACAAAAAGATTTATTTGATATTAATACCAGGAAATGAAAATTTGACTTACATCCATTCATTTTTCTTTCAGTCTACGGTTTCGCTTTAACTGGAAACAACTATTGCTTTTTAGTCTTTCGTGCCAACGTCTAAAGTGTCTGAGCTCCAGGACCATGGATTAGTTTTAAAGCTTTCATTACACCCGAGCAACGCCGGGCTATACTGCTAGTAAATAAATAAAATTTAGTTGGCAATAAATGACCCGCCGAGATTGATATGCCATAAAAACAAAACCAACCAACTAACCAAGAACGACTGAGGGTGGGGGGTAAACCAAGTAATGTTACGTTTACGTGATTTCTGCTTATTTCGGCCTATCTTGTTTTTAACGAATTATTCTAAACTCATGTTGAGTTAACTTTTTTCCAAAGCATTCATGTATTTAACTTAGAATTGTCAAAAATTTCCTTATTGCAAGAGTTGGTACTTAAACGAAATTGGATGGATTTGTGTAGGTTGAAGGTGATTTCCTCGGGATATTTTAATTCCCTGTTGGTATATGTATGGTTATGTGAGTCCTTAGTGTACGATTTTTACAGACCATGATCAAAAGTAACATGTAAGAAATTATACTTTAGCGTTAGTTCTGGTGATAAGGTTAAGATACTGGTCTTTGAAAAATTTCATTAGATCATTTCTGAGTTTATCCGTTTTTGTGGATTAGTTTTTCGGAGGATTATCAATCCGTCATCTCGGTAAAGTCCAGTGTTACATTTACCAAGAAGACGAACTGATCATCCTCCACATCCGCAGACAGATCTGTTTCGCTGTATTACGGCTTAGACTCCGGTCGCTTCCTAAACCAGGATCGAAACCCGACCGAATTGGCGTCAGTCAACGATTCTACCCCTAGGCGACGAGCCTCCAGTAGAATAAGGCAGGCTTTTAGCGCGTATAAACACGCCCAATTGCTAGAGTGCTCCAATATATATCCATAATTACTACTATCCATAATTATTAGGCCATCCCAATGTTTTAAAACAATGGTGTGTTTCATGCTATTTTTTAGTATTTATTGGCAAGTGAATAATTCTAAATGAAAATAGAATGTTTCTTTTGTTAATACTGCACAATAACATGTGCATCAAATTAATTTATAAATATTTAATAATTACCTATATTGCGGTTTCATCAATGAAAGAATGAAGAAAGTTTACGGTGACCCGGACCAGTTCATCTTTGCTTCCTTGCCTCGAAAAATTTTGCAAAGTAATAATAACAAAAGAATCATTCTATTTTTATTTGGCAAAAAACCTAAAAATAATATGAAATATATTTCTTTGAAAAAAAAACTGTGATGACCTAATAATTATTGCCGGTAGTATATATATATATATATATATATATATATATATATATATATATATATATATATATGTATGTGTGTGTGTATTTTCTAAACATATACTGTTAAATATAAAAGACAATGAATGTCTATTGCGTTTAATCATGAGCCGTTCTAAACATCGTAATTTAATTTCAGGGGAAAATGTTCATAACGTCTCATGATTAAGCATAATAGACATTCATTGTCTCTTATATTTAACAGTATATGTTTAGAACATTATATATATATATATATATATGGAGAGAAAGAGAATGTGAAAGAGAGAGCGGGAGATAGGAGAGTGATGGTTAGATAGAAACAGGGTTGGGTTCAAGAAACATGCAACAAGGTCAAGATATTTATAAAAATATTGGCTTTAAGAGCTAGGAAAGATAGTAGGGAAACAAGAACTGCGTAGAGCTACAAATGATATGACGTTGTGGAGAGACTTATTCACCCACGTCTTCCAGATGTAGTAGAAAGAACAGCCGAAAAACTGAAAGCTTCTAAATGAATCATTACACGTCATCGCACCGATTCTACATAATCGACTTCTTCCATTTCTTCTCGTTAATTCGGTTTAGAAAAAATGACAGGAAACTGGAAATCTATTTTACTTTCTTTTCTTTTTTTTTTTTTGTCTTGTTTTTTTACTATTTTTTTTTTTTTGTACTTTACATTATGTAACTTGTAGCCAAATGAAGCTTGGCTCCCAGAATCGAATTATTTCACTTTTGGCTTTCCGTATATTATTTCTGTCAACTGAATATTAATCTCTGAATATCGAACACAGAGATGAATACGACGGAAAGCTATTTAAGTAGACGGGGAAAATATGAAGTTAGCTTTCTTTATTGCTTTGTGTTTGTTGTTCAAGAAAGCGGAAAGAATACGGTAATCTATAGTAGCCTCTCAAAAGTAAACAGTCTGAAGGGCCACATCGATCTTAGAAAATTAACAAGAATTTTATTCTTCTAGGCAACCTCTCAATTCAGGAAGCTCACGGTCATAGCTCTTCACAATTTCATGACCCTTGTAGCGGTTAATAAATTCTCTCATTTTCTTATCTCTCAAACCTTGTTCCGTCATCCATATAATCAAGCTCTCTAGGTAGGTTATACGTTGCTTTTCTCTGTCATTGTATTAATCAGTCCTATGAGTATCAAAATTTCCAAGCCCTCTTTCCTCATTATATGTCCTAGATACCTAGAAACTCATGTTATGTATAAATATTCCTTTTTATCTGTATTTTCTCGTAAACTTTTCGTTGCTCACATGTTCGGTCAATATTATCCACATCATCCTTCTGTAGAACCACATTTCTGTTGCATGAAATCTCCTATCTGTGATCGTCTAGCAATCACTGCCAGACAGATATCTTATAGCAGTTCAGTACCGTTTTCCTTGTATCTAGTTTCTTTTCTATTTCTTTGTACTCATGTCAATACTACTTCGGATTTCTGTGCCACATTTTCCATCTTCTGTTAAAACATTGCCATATATTTAAATTTCTGCACTTGTCTTATTTTGGTACATCCATTTTGCAATTTGCATTTTGGAAACATCCTTTGCTAAGAACCCTGCATTTTGTTTTCTTGCAATTTCTGTTTAGTCTGTGATTTAATTCTTCCACTACATGGTCATCAGTGTGATAGGGTGATCAGATTTCTAATGCGTGTTCTTTTAGATGTCGGGATTCACCAGTGAAGCTGTAGGGACAGTCAGCCATGTCTGGTACAAGGCCATTTCACTAACATAGACGATAATTCCTACAACTTAATGTTTTATCATATATTATCGGAAATATCAGAAGTTTTATCAGCAGGTGGATTTGTGGAAGAATAAAAGTATACCTTTTTTATGTTTAAATAGAATTTTTTTAATAGAAAAGAATAACATAAATAGACAGAAGTTAAATGTTCAGTAAGAAACAGTATTAATAAGTTAAGGGTATCAAGAATTCGTAGTAGTAACTTGTGTGTATGTAAGCAGGAACGTATGTATATATGTATGTATGAATGTATGAGCGTTATCTTTGGGTAGGAATGACTTTGAAGTATTCATTCAGTCTTAAAGTGTTCTGTTCGGTTATCAAGTATAAAAAGAGACAGACGGGTGAACCGTGAGAATAAACAGGTGAGGGAGAAAGATAGAGAGAATAATAATGATCGATTGACGTTTGTGTAGGGTACGTATTAATTACGATCCTATTCTTCTCTCTATGGCGACAGGAGAGCTTGTTCCATCTTTTATTTTGTTTGTGGGGCTCGAAAAGGTCATTTGGGAATTCACTTCCTGATGTGATTCTGGCCTTTCCATTAAACGACGAACAAACTTCGCGCCGTAAGAATCCGTAAAAAGAATTTGTATTTGATAATTGATTATTTGAATTTTGTTTTTAGATGTTTTCTAGTTTCCTATTGGCAGAAACACATTTCGAGTCAAGGTGTGAAAAATCACGATTTTTTTGGGGGGGGGGGGTTCGCTTTTCTGTGTGTGTTAAGCAAAGTTTGTAATACGAGTCTTTTTCAATTTCTAACAAAATCAGTAAGCCAGTGCTTACTGTAGGGCCCTCATTGATGCTTGTCAAATTGGCCTTGGGCTAAACATAATTTAATTATCAGAATATTGAAGTTTGGATGTTGTAATGTTGAAGGATAAAATATTTTGTCTGTACACTAAAGTAAAGTTTTATAAACAGGATATCAAAATTGTAAGAAGAAAAATAAAAGTGAAAGTGTGTTAACTGAACACGATAACCTATTTGTGAGAAGGAAAATGTTCATTGAGAAAATGCATGTAGTTTAGTAGTTAAAATTGTTCAAAGAGAAATGTAAGTATTTTAAATTTCCCACAGATGTTTAGTGTTTATGGTTTTATAGTAGCAGAATGTAAAGTCTTATGTTCCTTTCCCTTTTTTGGTAGATTGGCGACAGGGTGAGAAAAAAAGTGAAACAAATAAAGAAATTGTACTTAAAGTTTCCTGTTGTTGTTGATCTTTTTGGCGGTGTGGAGTAAAAATGAAGAAAAGAAAGTTGGTAGTAAAGGCGAGAATTGACCGAGTCAGCTTCAAGTTTCTTCCTTATATTGTGAGATGCTATCAGATACCGCTCCCATTCTGAATGCTTTTGAAATTTCTTTTGTTACATTGCCACAAGGTCCGTTGGAAGAAGAGGTCGGGGGAATGTGACAATGTCAGCTTGAAGTTTCTTCCTTACATTGTGAGATGCTATCAGATACCGCTCCCATTCTGAATGCTTTTGAAATTTCTTTTGTTACATTGCCACAAGGTCCGTTGGAAGAAGAGGTCGGGGGAATGTGACAATGTCAGCTTGAAGTTTCTTCCTTACATTGTGAGATGCTATCAGATACCGCTTCCATTCTGATTGATATTGACCGGTCAAGAGATGTCATTTAAGTAGTGAATTTGTCATGTGACCGGCTCCAGCAGTCATCTTCTTCTGTAGGTGTGACAAAAAAAAATTGACTGACGTTATATATCAGTTTTCAATTTCGTATCCAATCAGGATCCTGAATTTTACTTTTCACAGTGACTTGTGAAATTAGCCTTTGTCTGGGGTTTTTCAAAATTATTTTAGTCGTTTGAATTCGATTTTTTGGGTGTGCTATGTTACTTTGTGTGTTTTAGTTAACTTTTGGATGATATAGGATTTGTATCCTGCATTAGCTTTTGAATTTTAAATGTAGATCTTGTTTTGTTTATTTCGGCGAATACACACACACATTCTTAAATAAGCATATATTTCCGCAACATATATATATATATATATATATATATATATATATATATATAAATTAGAGATGGTGAAAACTTGCTCTCTTTGCGTTTATATCGTCATCACTACATGTTCGTCACTCTGTAAAGATCGAATATATCTAGTAAAACGATAGATACTTGTTTTACAACTCTTTCTATTTTTCTGTAGTTATTTAATCTCTAGGAAGCGAGAGTTATTTGCCAAGTGTGTAGAAGTTTTGCCTCTTTAGAAGGAAATAAATCAACATTTTTCAACTGACTTGGTTTCCTATTTACTACGATCGGCTATTTATTCCGTGTTGTCTTCTGAAAGGTAATCCTTTAGCACTTAGCGGTGAAAAAGAAAACCGTGTTTGTATCGTTTTTGTGACTACGGGATTAACTTGACCTGCGGTCAGTGCCAGAGATCATAACAAGGAAATGGACAGAGTCAATCAATCTTCAAGATACACAGAAAAGAGGGGGAATTAAAGTAATAATAATAATAATAATAATAATAATAATAATAATAATAATATTATGGACGAAAATTAGATACCACTTTATACTGTGTATAAAAAAATGGAAAAGTTTTAAGAATATTTTTTGATTTCGTGCAAGATAATCCCTTCATCAAGTCTTCCGATATCGACCACAGTGAATTAGTTCTTTTGTTTATTTTATAATTTTTATTTTTTATTTTTTATTTTTTTACCAACAAAATATCTTCATTAAAAGACTGCCAAAGTCGACTAACAGAGATGAAGAAATGAAACTGTTTTTTTTTTTTTTTTTGTAAATAATCCAGCGATCCAAGTATGGGAGACTAAAACCAAGCAGGTACAGAAATTTAAATACTTGGGAAGTGGACGGACCTGAAGGAGACTACCACAAACTTGTTTTTTTTTTGTTTTTTTTATTACTTGTTTTTTTTATTACTTTTATCGACTATAACTTAAACTTTACGATTGACAAAAAAAAAAAAATTCGTTTTTTAAACAATTTTTTTTTTGGGAAGGGTGTGGTCAGTTACTCATACAACGTTATAGTAAATCGGTCCTTCATTTTGGATCAACTCGTCAGTACTAAATTACCATCACCTGTAAATTTGTTGATTATCATTTTTTTTTTACTTTTTTCAGTGCAATCTAATTGAGTAAACCCTAATCTTTACGATTGACCAAAAAAATTTGGAAACATTTCAACATTTAAATAATTATAGGGGGGATCAGTTTCTCATATAACCTTAAATCATTGTTTTTTTTTTCTTTTCTTTTTGAAGTATCAAAAAATGTCCCATTCCTAATAGACATACTTTCCTAGCATTTGGAACATCTCCAGCAAACTTTAGCTGTTTTGCTCTGTGCAAGTAACTTTTTTGTTTGCTTAAAATAAAGATAAAATAAAACAAAATAAAAGCAGGAACTCGTCAAAAAAATAAAAAAATAAATGCATGAACTCGTCAAAAAAAAACTGGAAAAATTTCAGTATTTAAACAATTTTAGTGGGGGTGTGCTCAATTTTTCATACAACCTTATAGTAAATCGATCCTGTGCAATGAATTTTTTTACTTGCGCATATTCAACAACTGAATCCTTCTTGGAGTTTCCGAGGAAGATACCATCGTAACAACTGAAGAAAACTTGCAAAAGACAAAAACAACAGTAACAATTCATCCAAAAAAACAAAACAAAAAGCGACTCCAACGCGAGTGGTTCCAAAATGGAGGATCGATTTACTATAACGTTGTATGAGAAACTGACCCCACTAAAATTGTTTAAATAGTGATATTTTCCATTAAAGAATAAGAAAAAACTTGAAGCATCAGAAATGTGGTTCTACAGAAGCATACTGAGGATCCCTTCGACAGAACATGTCAACACAATGAGATTTTGGTGAGGAGAAGAATGCTAATACATAACATCAGGAAAATGTAGCTGAAGATTTTGAGACATATAATGAGGAAGAAAGGCTTGAAGACCCTAATACACACGGGACGGGTAGAGGGGAAGAGAGACAAGGGATTTTCTGCATTATTTTAAGAACTGCAACCTTGAAACTTCTGAATATCGTTTGTTATGTCTTTGTCTATGAGTGTATCAAATATGATTAAAATCCGACCACTGCTTCTACAACTCTATTTTTTCGAATATCGATTTTCGATATTTATCGGGGGTACCCCGACACAAATCTTAGCTAAGAACACTCGCAGACACTTATAGTACAACTGTGTAAATTTTCAATAAAATCAATTCAGCCGTTTCGGAGTCTATAGGTAACGGACACACACACATATAGACAAAGTTCCATTTATAAATAAGTTTAGATGTTGCGTCGTAACCAATCATCTTGAGCAAACGAAGGATGCGATTTTTTTTTCTCCTTAAACAAAACAGTTATTAAAGAGAAAATAGCCACAATTCTTGTAAGATATTGGCTGTATCTGTTAAAATTATTTTTGTTCTTCTGCGCACCAGGGATTCTGGAGATTTGTTCTTTTGTTCCTTTCTTCATTAGACCCAAACATCCAACCATAACAGGAAGAGTTTTGCTTTTTCAGTGTGCCATTCTTTTTCTATTTACATTTCCAGTTTCTTATATTTGCTTAGATTTTCAAAATCTTTTGGCAGATATTTTTTATATGTTCGTGTTAATCAAATAATTATTATTATGTTGTCATTTTCACCATATTTATATTTCTGCTATGGTCGCACTACCTACCAAGTCTGCGGGAAGACCCAATGCAGGTCGTGGTGTGTTGTTATAGATTCATTTCATGTTTTTTCTATCTCTCCTGACACCACTAGCGTTACATAGACAAAGTTTTCCTTAGTGTGTGGGCTGTACTTAACCCTCTAGGGCCATTCGTATCATATTTGATACAGTATTTCCCTACAAGGAAACATTTGGTATTTCCCTATAAGGAAACATTTGGTATTCATTGACTGAGCAGTCAGTACTGCTTTCATTTGAAATTTATAAAATATTTCTCTTAAAAAAATTTTCAGGAAAATATTTCTTTCAAGGCTTGTTTTCATCCTGTATCAAATATGATACGAATGGCCCTAGACGGTTAATCTCAGTCTATCTATCTATCTATCTATCTATCTATCTATCTATCTATCTATCTATCTATTAACCCTCTAGGGCCATTCGTATCATATTTGATACAGTATTTCCCTATAAGGAAACATTTGGTATTTCCTTATACGGAAACATTTGGTATTCATTGACTGAGCAGTCAGTACTGCTTTCATTTGAAATTTATAAAATATTTCTCTTAAAAAAATTTTCAGGAAAATATTTCTTTCAAGGCTTGTTTTTATACTGTATCAAATATGATACGAATGGCCCTAGAGGGTTAACAAGACCATTCTTTATATATCTCTAAAGCTAGGTTTTCCAGATATTCTTTCAATGTGTTGTTTTGTTCAATTTTTTATCATTCCAGGTGCACCTACTATCACTGGCTCGATTCTTGTTTTCAATGTCCATATTTTATTTTCTATTTCAATTTCTAGGTCCTAATATTTTGACAGTTTTTCTAATTCCTTGATTGCTATGTTACAATCCGCTGGACAAGCCATATCAATGAATAGATAAGTTTTTTCTTTCTGGTTTTTAAAAACAATGTCCGGCCTATTTGCTTCAATTTTTCTGTCTGTGTAGATGATGTATTACCATAGAATGGTGACATTTTCATTTTCTGTAACCGGTGCTGGGGGATGTTCATACCAGAGTTTGTTTACAGCTTTTCCATAGTGTTTGCACATTGTCCAATGTAAATATTGCCCCACTCTATCGTGGCAATTTTTATATTCATTCAGAACATGCTGAGATGAGATGGTCTATTGTTTCTTGGTATTTACCACAGAACGTAGATTTTGGATCCACATTATTCTGGATAATATTTGCCTGAAAGTTCCTAATGAAAAGACTTTGCTCTTGCGCTGCAAGAATAAAGCCTTCAGTCTCAGACTTTAATCCAGATGCACGTAACCATCGATGAGTACTAACTTTATCAACATTGGATTTATTAGCACGTTCTGGATATTGGCCATGCAGAGGTTTGACTTGCTAACTTTGTTTCATCGGTTCAAAAGATTTATCCTTGGCTTTCTTTTTATTATTATTATTATGTTGTCATTTTTCATCATATTTCGATTTCTACTATGACCGCACTACCTACCAAGTCTGCGGGAAGACCTAAGACAGTCGTGTTGTGTTGTTATGGCTCCATTTCATGTTGATTTTTTTTTGTTATCTCCTCTAACATCTCTAACGTTACATATACAAAGTTCTCCTTACTGTTTGGGCTGTACTTAACAAGACAAGTTTTGTATATCTCTTAAGTTGGAATTTCCACGGATTCATTTAATGTGTTGTTTTGTTTCGTTTTTTATCATTCCAAGTGCACCCACTATCACTGGCACAATTCTTGTTTTCAACTTCCACATTTTTTCTATTTCAATGTCCATGTCTTTATATTTTGACAGTTTTTCGAATTTCTTGGTTGGTATGTTACAATCCGCTGGACAAGCCATATCAATTAATACACAAGTTTTCTCTTTCTGGTTTTTAACAATAATGTCTGGCCTGTTTGCTTCAATTTTTCTATCTGTGTAGATGGTGTAATCCCATAGAATGGTGACATCTTCTATTTCTGTAACCGGTGCTTGGTGATGTTCATACCAGTGTTTGTTTACATATTTATCATACTATATGCACATTGTCCAATGTAAATATTGCCCCAGTCTATCGTGACGATTTTTATATTCATTTGGGGCAAGCACAGAACATGCTGAGATTAGATGGTCTATTGTTTCTTGGTGTTTATCACAAAACCTGCATTTTAGATTCATATTATTATGTATAATATTTGCCTGAAAATTCCTGGTGAAAGACTTTGGTCTTGCGCTGCAAGAATAAAGCCTACAGTCTCAGATTTTAATCCAGATGCACGTAACCATCGATGAGTATTAACTTTATCAACATTGGATTTATTAGCACGTTCTGGATATTGGCCATGCAGAGGTTTGTCTTGCCAGCGTTGTTTCATCTGTTCGACTGTCTTATCCTTGGCTTTCTTTTTCATATTTTTTGCCGCATTCGTTGATTTTTGACTTCTGTTTTGCTTTTCTGCAGAATCTACTAAATGTAAATCATGTTTGTATTTAACACCTTCTTTCATCATTGAATATTTCATTTTCTGTTTTCATGTTGTTTGACTAATTGTATCATCCAATCCTTTGTTTTTTCGATGTATGATAGTAAGCCAATATTTGTTCCCTTGTATGACAATTCTAGCTGAATAAGACCTCTTCCACCTTCTTTATGGGGTAAGTATAGACGGCCTACATTGGCCTTCGGATGATGCATCTTATGCTTAGAAAGAAGTTTTCTTGTTTTAGAATCCATTCGTCTGTTGTCGTTTAGAGTCGAGTTCAAGATGTTGAAACTATATTGAACCACTGGGATGGCAAGGCTATTAATGGCCAAAATTATGGTCTGAGAATTCAATTCAGTTTTTAATATCAATCGTAGCCTTCCATAGTACTCTTTACGCACTATTCATTTTTTTATTGTGAATTTTCTAACTCTCATTTACACCCAGTTATTTATAAGCTTCTTCTCGCTCTAAATATTTTATTCTTACAGCAGGGTCTAAGCTAATTAAGGATGTTTGTTGTAGCAATCCTCGTAAAACTGTAGATTTAGCACATTCATTGAAATTGAATTTCATTCCAATGTCTTCACTGAAGCATTTTACAGTTTGCAGAAGACCATCCAGCTCATTATCATTCTTAGCATACAACTTTAAGTCATCCATGCAAAATAGATGGTTTATTTTCTTTTTGCCTATTTTATAACCACATTCTGTCTTATTAAGTTGACTGGTTAGTGCTATTAATGATATGCAGAATAGTAATGGAGACGAAGAATCACCTTGAAATATACCTCTTTTGATGTTTATTTCATCAGACTTATAGGTTCCATTTATATGATTGAGGTAAAGGGTTGTTTTCCATATAGACATGCACTGTTTGATGAAATTGATGATGACGGGAGATATCTTGTATATATTTAAAGTCTTTAAAATCCAGGAATGTAGCACACTATCGAATGCCTTATTATTATTATTATTATTATTATTATTATTATTATTATTATTATTATTATATTTTGCTTTATGTTTTAAGAAAGCCACTTACCGTTTTTCACCCGAGACCAGGGATAAAGTAAAGTAGGAAATATGTATCTTTTGTTTTGCACAAATTCTTATGCTAAGTGATCCTCAGCACGGGCCCCCTTATTTTTTTGTTCTCATAAGTATAGGTGTATATCCATACAGAGCGGTTTTGTACGTCTTTTTGAAAGAAGAACTTCAAAAATGGTTGTAGCTATTTGATTCTACGTATAACAAGCGCTATTTTATTTTACATTTCAGTTTCAAGATTTGCTTATATGAGAAATGACTTTTGAATTTTCACGGTTGTCCTGTTCTTCATTTTCGATGTGCCCTCTCCTTTCAGGACAAAGACGATCATTTCTTTCAACGTCTCTCTAACCCTGGTGGCTCTTAGCACGCCTTCTCCTGTTACACCATGCAACCCTCCATCCATCATCCACCTGATTAGGTCCTTCAAATATGTTATCCGCTGCTTTCCTTTGTCTCTTTTTCATCGATTCCTATGCAGCTGCAGACATTAAATGATTCACTAACTTTTTCTTCTATGTGCCCTGTCCTTTCAGGACGTAGGCGATCATGGCTTTCCACGTCTCCCTATCCCTGGTGGTTCTGAGCACGCCTTCTCCTGTTACACCATGCAACCCTCGTTCCATCATCCACCTGATTAGGTCCTTCAAATATGTTATCCGCTGCTTTCCTTTGTCTCTTTTTCATCGATTCCTATGCAGCTGCAGACATTAAATGATTCACTAACTTTTTCTTCTATGTGCCCTGTCCTTTCAAGATGTAGGCGATCATGGCTTTCCACGTCTTCCTATCCCTGGTGGCTCTTAGCACGCCTTCTCCTGTTACACCATGCAACCCTCGTTCCATCATCCACCTCATTAGGTCCTTCAAATATGTTATCCGCTGCTTTCCTTTGTCTCTTTTTCATCTATTCCTATGCAGCTGCAGACATTAAATGATTCACTAACTTTTTCTTCTATGTGCCCTGTCCTTTCAAGATGTAGGCGATCATGGCTTTCCACGTCTTCCTATCCCTGGTGGCTCTTAGCACGCCTTCTCCTGTTACACCATGCAACCCTCGTTCCATCATCCAACTGATTAGGTCCTTCAAATATGTTATCCGCTGCTTTCCTTTGTCTATTTTTCATCGATTCCTATGCAGCTGCAGACATTAAATGATTCACTAACTTTTTCTTCTATGTGCCCTGTCCTTTCAAGATGTAGGCGATCATGGCTTTCCACGTCTTCCTATCCCTGGTGGCTCTTAGCACGCCTTCTCCTGTTAAACCATGCAACCCTCGTTCCATCATCCACCTGATTAGGTCCTTCAAATATGTTATCCGCTGCTTTCCTTTGTCTCTTTTTCATCGATTCCTATGCAGCTGCAGACATTAAATGATTCACTAACTTTTTCTTCTATGTGCCCTGTCCTTTCAAGATGTAGGCGATCATGGCTTTCCACGTCTTCCTATCCCTGGTGGCTCTTAGCACGCCTTCTCCTGTTACACCATGCAACCCTCGTTCCATCATCCACCTGATTAGGTCCTTCAAATATGTTATCCGCTGCTTTCCTTTGTCTCTTTTTCATCGATTCCTATGCAGCTGCAGACATTAAATGATTCACTAACTTTTTCTTCTATGTGCCCTGTCCTTTCAAGATGTAGGCGATCATGGCTTTCCACGTCTTCCTATCCCTGGTGGCTCTTAGCACGCCTTCTCCTGTTAAACCATGCAACCCTCGTTCCATCATCCACCTGATTAGGTCCTTCAAATATGTTATCCGCTGCTTTCCTTTGTCTCTTTTTCATCGATTCCTATGCAGCTGCAGACATTAAATGATTCACTAACTTTTTCTTCTATGTGCCCTGTCCTTTCAAGATGTAGGCGATCATGGCTTTCCACGTCTTCCTATCCCTGGTGGCTCTTAGCACGCCTTCTCCTGTTACACCATGCAACCCTCGTTCCATCATCCACCTGATTAGGTCCTTCAAATATGTTATCCGCTGCTTTCCTTTGTCTCTTTTTCATCGATTCCTATGCAGCTGCAGACATTAAATGATTCACTAACTTTTTCTTCTATGTGCCCTGTCCTTTCAAGATGTAGGCGATCATGGCTTTCCACGTCTTCCTATCCCTGGTGGCTCTTAGCACGCCTTCTCCTGTTACACCATGCAACCCTCGTTCCATCATCCACCTGATTAGGTCCTTCAAATATGTTATCCGCTGCTTTCCTTTGTCTCTTTTTCATCGATTCCTATGCAGCTGCAGACATTAAATGATTCACTAACTTTTTCTTCTATGTGCCCTGTCCTTTCAAGATGTAGGCGATCATGGCTTTCCACGTCTTCCTATCCCTGGTGGCTCTTAGCACGCCTTCTCCTGTTACACCATGCAACCCTCGTTCCATCATCCACCTGATTAGGTCCTTCAAATATGTTATCCGCTGCTTTCCTTTGTCTCTTTTTCATCGATTCCTATGCAGCTGCAGACATTAAATGATTCACTAACTTTTTCTTCTATGTGCCCTGTCCTTTCAGGACGTAGGCGATCATAGCTTTCCACGTCTCCCTATCCCTGGTGGCTCTGAGCACGCCTTCTCCTGTTACACCATGCAACCCTCCATCCATCATCCACCTGATTAGGTCCTTCAAATATGTTATCCGCTGCTTTCCTTTGTCTCTTTTTCATCGATTCCTATGCAGCTGCAGACATTAAATGATTCACTAACTTTTTCTTCTATGTGCCCTGTCCTTTCAAGATGTAGGCGATCATGGCTTTCCACGTCTTCCTATCCCTGGTGGCTCTTAGCACGCCTTCTCCTGTTACACCATGCAACCCTCGTTCCATCATCCACCTGATTAGGTCCTTCAAATATGTTATCCGCTGCTTTCCTTTGTCTCTTTTCATCTATTCCTGTGCAGCTGCAGACATTAAATGATTCACTAACTTTTTCTTCTATGTGCCCTGTCCTTTCAGGACGTAGGCGATCATAGCTTTCCACGTCTCCCTATCCCTGGTGGCTCTGAGCACGCCTTCTCCTGTTACACCATGCAACCCTCCATCCATCATCCACCTGATTAGGTCCTTCAAATATGTTATCCGCTGCTTTCCTTTGTCTCTTTTTCATCGATTCCTATGCAGCTGCAGACATTAAATGATTCACTAACTTTTTCTTCTATGTGCCCTGTCCTTTCAAGATGTAGGCGATCATGGCTTTCCACGTCTTCCTATCCCTGGTGGCTCTTAGCACGCCTTCTCCTGTTACACCATGCAACCCTCGTTCCATCATCCACCTGATTAGGTCCTTCAAATATGTTATCCGCTGCTTTCCTTTGTCTCTTTTTCATCGATTCCTATGCAGCTGCAGACATTAAATGATTCACTAACTTTTTCTTCTATGTGCACTGTCCTTTCAAGATGTAGGCGATCATGGCTTTCCACGTCTTCCTATCCCTGGTGGCTCTTAGCACGCCTTCTCCTGTTACACCATGCAACCCTCGTTCCATCATCCACCTGATTAGGTCCTTCAAATATGTTATCCGCTGCTTTCCTTTGTCTCTTTTTCATCGATTCCTATGCAGCTGCAGACATTAAATGATTCACTAACTTTTTCTTCTATGTGCCCTGTCCTTTCAGGACGTAGGCGATCATAGCTTTCCACGTCTCCCTATCCCTGGTGGCTCTGAGCACGCCTTCTCCTGTTACACCATGCAACCCTCCATCCATCATCCACCTGATTAGGTCCTTCAAATATGTTATCCGCTGCTTT
This sequence comes from Ascarosepion bandense, assembly GCA_037127315.1. Classification (NCBI taxonomy): domain Eukaryota; kingdom Metazoa; phylum Mollusca; class Cephalopoda; order Sepiida; family Sepiidae; genus Ascarosepion; species Ascarosepion bandense. Next base: position 766 of record JBBBDQ010031275.1, on the reverse strand, counting down.
CCTTTGTCTCTTTTTCATCGATTCCTATGCAGCTGCAGACATTAAATGATTCACTAACTTTTTCTTCTATGTGCCCTGTCCTTTCAAGATGTAGGCGATCATGGCTTTCCACGTCTTCCTATCCCTGGTGGCTCTTAGCACGCCTTCTCCTGTTACACCATGCAACCCTCGTTCCATCATCCACCTGATTAGGTCCTTCAAATATGTTATCCGCTGCTTTCCTTTGTCTCTTTTCATCTATTCCTGTGCAGCTGCAGACATTAAATGATTCACTAACTTTTTCTTCTATGTGCCCTGTCCTTTCAGAACGTAGGCGATCATAGCTTTCCACGTCTCCCTATCCCTGGTGGCTCTGAGCACGCCTTCTCCTGTTACACCATGCAACCCTCCATCCATCATCCACCTGATTAGGTCCTTCAAATATGTTATCCGCTGCTTTCCTTTGTCTCTTTTTCATCGATTCCTATGCAGCTGCAGACATTAAATGATTCACTAACTTTTTCTTCTATGTGCCCTGTCCTTTCAAGATGTAGGCGATCATGGCTTTCCACGTCTTCCTATCCCTGGTGGCTCTTAGCACGCCTTCTCCTGTTACACCATGCAACCCTCGTTCCATCATCCACCTGATTAGGTCCTTCAAATATGTTATCCGCTGCTTTCCTTTGTCTCTTTTCATCTATTCCTGTGCAGCTGCAGACATTAAATGATTCACTAACTTTTTCTTCTATGTGCCCTGTCCTTTCAGGACGTAGGCGATCATAGCTTT
>JBBBDQ010031270.1:0-54191 GCA_037127315.1 Ascarosepion bandense | reverse complement strand
GAAAGAATTTTTTTCTCACAGTTACATGTTCTATTCGCCATTTATTATATTCTCAGCATGTTCTACTACACTTCTTCGATCATATCAACAATAACCTTTCCTAGGACTTCATGGAAAAGATGTGTTTTCTCACTGTTACATGATCTATTCGCCATTTATTATATTCTCAGCATTTTCTACTACACTGCTTCAATCATATCAATAATAATCTTTTCTAGGACTTCATGGAAAAGAAGTGATTTCTCACTGTTACAAGTTCTATTCGCCATTTATTATATTCTCAGCATTTTCTACTACACTGCTTCGATCATAGCAATAATAATCTTTTCTAGGACTTCATGGAAAAGAAGTGATTTCTCACTGTTACTAGTTCTATTCGCCATTTATTATATTCTCAGCATTTTCTACTACACTGCTTCGATCATATCAATAATAATCTTTTCTAGGACTTCATGGAAAAGAAGTGATTTTTCACTGTTACTAGTTCTATTCGCCATTTATTATATTCTCAGCATTTTCTACTACACTGCTTCGATCATATCAATAATAATCTTTTCTAGGACTTCATGGAAAAGAAGTGTTTTCTCACTGTTACATGTTCTATTCGCCATTTATTATATTCTCAGCATTTTCTACTACACTGCTTCGATCATATCAATAATAATCTTTTCTAGGACTTTTTGGAAAAGAAGTGATTTCTCAGTGTTACATGTTCTATTCGCCATTTAATATATTCTCAGAATTTTCTACTGCACTTCTTCGATCATATCAATAATAATCTTTTCTAGGACTTCATGGAAAAGAAGTGATTTCTCACTGTTACATGTTCTATTCGCCATTTAATATATTCTCAGCATTTTCTACTACACTTCTTCGATCATATCAACAATAAACTTTTCTAGGACTTCATGGAAAGGAAGTGTTTTCTCACTGTTACATGTTCTATTCGCCATATTTATTATATTCTCAGCATTTTCTCCTCCACTGCTTCGATCATATCAATAATAATCTTTTCTAGGACTTCATGGAAAAGAAGTGTTTTCTCACTGTTACATGTTCTATTCGCCGTTTAATATATTCTCAGCATTTTCTGCTACACGTGTTCGATCATATCAACAATATTCTTTTCTAGGACGTCATGGAAAAGAAGTGTTTTCTCACTGTTACATGTTCTATTCGCCTTTCATTATATTCTCAGCATTTTCTACTACACTGCTTCGATCACATCAATAATAATCTTTAGTAGGACTTCATGGAAAAGAAGTGATTTCTCACTGTTACATGTTCTATTCGACATTTAATATATTCTCAGTATTTTCTACTATACTGCTTCGATCATATCAATAATAATCTTTTCTTGGACTTCATGGAAAAGAAGTGTTTTCTCACTGTTACATGATCTATTCGACATTTAATATATTCTCAGCATTTTCTACTACACTTCTTCGATCATATCAACAATAATCTTTTCTAGGACTTATTGGAAAAGAAGTGATTCCTCAATTTTACAAGTTCTATTCGCCATTTATTATATTCTCAGCATTTTCTACTACACTGCTTCGATCATATCAATAATAATCTTTTCTAGGACTTCATGGAAAAGAAGTGATTTTTCACTGTCACTAGTTCTATTCGCCATTTATTATATTCTGAGCATTTTCTACTACACTTCTTCGATCATATCAATAATAATATTTTCTAGGACTTCATGGAAAAGAAGTGATTTTTCACTGTTACTAGTTCTATTCGCCATTTATTATATTCTCAGCATTTTCTACTACACTTCTTCGATCATATCAATAATAATCTTTTCTAGGACTTCATGGAAAAGAAGTGTTTTCTCACTGTAACAAGTTCTATTCGCCATTTATTATATTCTCAGCATGTTCTACTACACTTCTTCGATCATATCAACAATAATCTTTCATAGGAATTCATGGAAAAGAAGTGTTCTCTCACTGTTACATGTTCTATTCGCCATTTATTATATTCTCAGCATGTTCTACTACACTTCTTCGATCATATCAACAATAATCTATTCTAGGACTTCATGAAAAAGAAGTGTTCTCTCACTGTTACATGTTCTATTCGCCATTTATTATATTCTCAGCATGTTCTACTCCACTGCTTCGATCATATCAATAATAATCGTTTCTAGGACTTCATGGAAAAGAAGTGTTTTCTCACTGTTACATGTTCTATTCGCCATTTATTATATTCTCAGCATGTTCTACTACACTTCTTCGATCATATCAACAATAATCTTTCATAGGACTTCATGGAAAAGAAGTGTTTTCTCACTGTTACATGTTCTATTCGCCATTTAATATATTCTCAGCATGTTCTACTACACTTCTTCGATCATATAAACAATAATCTTTCATAGGACTTCATGGAAAATAAGTGTTTTCTCACTGTTACATGTTCTATTCGCCATTTATTATATTCTCAGCATGTTCTACTACACTTCTTCGATCATATCAACAATAATCTTTCATAGGACTTCATGGAAAAGACGTGTTTTCTCACTGTTACATGTTCTATTCGCCATTTAATATATTCTCAGCATGTTCTACTACACTTCTTCGATCATATCAACAATAATCTTTCATAGGACTTCATGGGAAAGAAGTGTTTTCTCACTGTTACATGTTCTATTCGCCATTTAATATATTCTCAGCATGTTCTACTACACTTCTTCGATCATATCAACAATAATCTTTCATAGGACTTCATGGAAAAGAAGTGTTTTCTCACTGTTACATGTTCTATTCGCCATTTATTATATTCTCAGCATTTTCTACTACATTTCTTCGATCATATCAACAATAATCTTTCATAGTAATTAATGGAAAAGACGTGTTTTCTCATTGTTACCTGTTCTATTCGCCATTTATTATATTCTCAGCATGTTCTACTACACTTCTTCGATCATATCAACAATAATCTTTCATAGGACTTCATGGAAAAGAAGTGTTTTCTCACTGTTACATGTTCTATTCGCCATTTATTATATTCTCAGCATGTTCTACTACATTTCTTCGATCATATCAACAATAATCTTTCATAGGACTTCATGGAAAAGAAGTGTTTTCTCACTGTTACATGTTCTATTCGCCATTTATTATATTCTCAGCATTTTCTACTACACTGCTTCGATCATATCAACAATAATCTTTCATAGTAATTAATGGAAAAGACGTGTTTTCTCACTGTTACATGTTCTATTCGCCATTTAATATATTCTCAGCATGTTCTACTACACTTCTTCGATCACATCAACAATAATCTTTCATAGGAATTCATGGAAAAGAAGTGTTTTCTCACTGTTACATGTTCTATTCGCCATTTATTATATTCTCAGCATGTTCTAGTACACTTCTTCGATCATATCAACAATAATCTATTCTAGGACTTCATGAAAAAGAAGTGTTTTCTCACTGTTACATGTTCTATTCGCCATTTAATATATTCTCAGCATTTTCTACTACACTGCTTCGATCATATCAATAATAATCCTTTCTAGGACTTTATGGAAAAGAAATGTTTTCTCACTGTTACATGTTCTATTCGCCATTTAATATGTTCTCAGCATTTTCTACTACACTTCTTCGATCATATCAACAATAATGTTTCATAGTAATTAATGGAAAAGACGTGTTTTCTCATTGTTACATGTTCTATTCGCCATTTATTATATTCTCAGCATGTTCTACTACATTTCTTCGATCATATCAACAATAATCTTTCATAGGACTTCATGGAAAAGAAGTGTTTTCTCACTGTTACATGTTCTATTCGCCATTTAATATATTCTCAGCATTTTCTACTACACTTCTTCGATCATATCAACAATAATCTTTCATAGGACTTCATGGAAAAGAAATGTTTTCTCACTGTTACATGATCTATTCGCCATTTATGATATTCTCAGCATGTTCTAGTACACTTCTTCGATCATATCAACAATAATATTTCATAGGACTTCATGGAAAATAAGTTTTTTCTCACTGTTACATGTTCTATTCGCCATTTATTATATTCTCAGCATGTTATACTAAACTTCTTCGATCATATCAACAATAATCTTTCATAGGACTTCATGGAAAAGAAGTTTTTTCTCACTGTTACATGTTCTATTCCCCATTTAATATATTCTCAGCAAGTTCTACTACACTTCTTCGATCATATCAACTATAATCTTTCATAGGACTTCATGGAAAAGAAGTGTTTTCTCACTGTTACATGTTCTATTCGCTATTTATTACATTCTCAGCATGTTCTACTACACTTCTTCGATCATATCAATAATAATCTTTCTTAGGACTTCATGGAAAAGAAGTGTTTTCTCACTTTTTTATTTTCTATTCGCCATTTATTATATTCTCAGTATGTACTACTACACTTCTTCGATCATATCAACAATAATCTTTCATAGGACTTCATGGAAAAGAAGTGTTTTCTCACTGTTACATGTTCTATTCGCCATTTAATATATTCTCAGCATGTTCTACTACACTTCTTCGATCATATCAACTATAATCTTTCATAGGACTTCACGGAAAAGAAGTGTTTTCTCACTGTTACATGTTCTATTCGCTATTTATTACATTCTCAGCATGTTCTACTACACTTCTTCGATCATATCAACAATAATCTTTCATAGTACTTCATGGAAAAGAAGTGTTTTCTCACTGTTACATGTTCTATTCGCCATTTAATATATTCTCAGCATGTTCTACTACACTTCTTCGATCATATCAACTATAATCATTCATAGGACTTCATGGAAAAGAAGTGTTTTCTCACTGTTACATGTTCTATTCGCCATTTAATATATTCTCAGCATGTTCTACTACACTTCTTCGATCATATCAACTATAATCTTTCATAGGACGTCATGGAAAAGAAGTGTTTTCTCACTGTTACATGTTCTATTCGCTATTTATTACATTCTCAGCATGTTCTACTACACTTCTTCGATCATATCAGCAATAATCTTTCATAGTACTTCATGGAAAAGAAGTGTTTTCTCACTGTTACATGTTCTATTCGCCATTTAATATATTCTCAGCATGTTCTACTACACTTCTTCGATCATATCAACTATAATCATTCATAGGACTTCATGGAAAAGAAGTGTTTTCTCACTGTTACATGTTCTATTCGCTATTTATTACATTCTCAGCATGTTCTACTACACTTCTTCGATCATATCAACAATAATCTTTCATAGGACTTCATAGAAAAGAAGTGTTTTCTCACTGTTACATGATCTATTCGCCATTTATTATATTCTCAGCATTTTCCACTACATAGCTTCGATCATATCAACAATGATCTTTCATAGGACTTCATGGAAAAGAAGTGTTTTCTCACTGTTACATGATTTATTCGCCATTTATTATATTCTCAGCATGTTCTACTACACTTCTTCGATCATATCAACAATAATCTTTCATAGGACTTCATGGAAAAGAAGTGTTTTCTCACTGTTACATGTTCAATTCGCCATTTATTATATACTCAGCATTTTCTACTACACTTCTTCGATCATATCAATAATAATCTTTTCTAGGACTTCATTGAAAAGAAGTGTTTTCTCACTGTTACATGTTCTATTCGCCATTTATTATATTCTCAGCATGTTCTACTACACTTCTTCGATCATATCAACAATAATCTTTCATAGGACTTCATGGAAAAGAAGCATTTTCTCACTGTTATATGTTCTATTCGCCATTTATTATATTCTCAGTATGTACTACTACACTTCTTCGATCATATCAACAATAATCTTTCATAGGACTTCATGGAAAAGAAGTGTTTTCTCACTGTTACATGTTCTATTCGCCATTTAATATATTCTCAGCATGTTCTACTACACTTCTTCGATCATATCAACTATAATCTTTCATAGGACTTCACGGAAAAGAAGTGTTTTCTCACTGTTACATGTTCTATTCGCTATTTATTACATTCTCAGCATGTTCTACTACACTTCTTCGATCATATCAACAATAATCTTTCATAGTACTTCATGGAAAAGAAGTGTTTTCTCACTGTTACATGTTCTATTCGCCATTTAATATATTCTCAGCATGTTCTACTACACTTCTTCGATCATATCAACTATAATCATTCATAGGACTTCATGGAAAAGAAGTGTTTTCTCACTGTTACATGTTCTATTCGCTATTTATTATATTCTCAGCATTTTCTACTACACTTCTTCGATCATATCAACAATAATCTTTCATAGGACTTCATAGAAAAGAAGTGTTTTCTCACTGTTACATGATCTATTCGCCATTTATTATATTCTCAGCCTTTTCTACTACATTGCTTCGATCATATCAACAATGATCTTTCATAGGACTTCATGGAAAAGAAGTGTTTTCTCACTGTTACATGTTCTATTCGCCATTTATTATATTCTCAGCATGTTCTACTACACTTCTTCGATCATATCAACAAAAATCTTTCATAGGACTTCATGGAAAAGAAGTGTTTTCTCACATTTACATGTTCTATTCGCCATTTATTATATTCTCAGCATGTTCTACTACACTTCCTCGATGATATCAACAATAATCGTTTCTAGGACTTCAGGAAAAGAAGTGTTTTCTCATTGTTACATGTTCTATTCGCCATTTATTATATTATCAGCATTTTCTACCACACTTCTTCGATCATATCAACAATAATCTTTTCTAGGACTTCATGGAAAAGAAGTGTTTTCTCATTGTTACATGTTCTATTCGCCATTTATTATATTCTCAGCATGTTCTCCTACACGTCGTCGATCATATCAACAATAATCTTTCATAGGACTTCATGGAAATGAAGTGTTTTCTCACTGTTACATGATCTATTCGCCATTTATTATATTCTCAATATGTTCTACTACACTTCTTCTATCTTATCAACAAAATCTTTCATAGGACTTCATGGAAAAGAAGTGTTTTCTCACTGTTACATGATCTATTCGCCATTTAATATATTCTCAGCATGTTCTACTACAGTGCTTCGATCATATCAATAATAATCTTTTCTAGGACTTCATGGAAAAGAAGTGTTTTATCATTTTACATGTTCTATTCGACATTTAATATATTCTCAGCATTTTCTACTACACTTCTTCGATCATATCAACAATAATCTTTTTTAGGACTTCATGGAAACGAAGTGTTTTCTCACTGTTACATGTTCTATTCGCTATTTATTATATTCTCAGCATGTTCTACTACACTGCTTCGATCATATCAATAATAATCTTTTCTAGGACTTCATGGAAAAGAAGTGTTTTCTCACTGTTACATGTTCTATTCGCCATTAATTATATTCTCAGCATGTTCTACTACATTTCTTCGATCATATCAACAATAATCTTTCATAGGACTTCATGGAAAAGAAGTGTTTTCTCACTGTTACATGTTCTATTCACCATTTAATATATTCACAGCATGTTCTACTACACTTCTTCGATCATATCAACAATAATCTTTCATAGGACTTCATGGAAAAGAAGTGTTTTCTCACTGTTACATGTTCTATTCGCCATTTAATATATTCTCAGCATGTTCTACTACACTTCTTCGATCATATCAACAATAATCTTTCATAGGACTTCATGGGAAAGAAGTGTTTTCTCACTGTTACATGTTCTATTCGCCATTTAATATATTCTCAGCATGTTCTACTACACTTCTTCGATCATATCAACAATAATTTTTCATAGGACTTCATGGAAAAGAAGTGCTTTCTCACTGTTACATGTTCTATTCGCCATTTATTATATTCTCAGCATTTTCTACTCCACAGCTTCGATCATATCAAGAATAATCTTTTCTAGGACTTCATGGAAAAGAAGTGTTTTCCCACTGTTACATGTTCTATTCGCCATTTAACATATTCTCAGCATTTTCTACTACACTGCTTCGATCATATCAATAATAATCTTTTCTAGGACTTCATGGAAAAGAAGTGTTTTCTCACTTTTACATGTTCTATTCGCCATTTATTATATTCTCAGCATGTTCTACTACACTTCTTCGATCATATCAACAATAATCGTTTCTAGGACTTCATGGAAAAGAAGTGTTTTCTCACTGTTACATGTTCTATTCGCCATTTATTATATTCTCAGCATGTTCTACTACACTTCTTCGATCATATCAACAATAATCGTTTCTAGGACTTCATGGAAAAGAAGTGTTTTCTCATTGTTACATGTTCTATTCGCCATTTATTATATTCTGAGCATTTTCTACCACACTTCTTCGATCATATCAATAATAATCTTTTCTAGGACTTCATGGAAAAGAAGTGTTTTCTCACTGTTGCATGTTCTATTCGCCATTTAATATATTTTCAGCATTTTCTACTACAGTGCTTCGATCATATCAATAATAATCTTTTCTAGGACTTCATGGAAAAGAAGTGTTTTATCATTTTACATGTTCTATTCGACATTTAATATATTCTCAGCATTTTCTACTACACTTCTTAGATCATATCAACAATAATCTTTCATAGGACTTCATGGAAAAGAAGTGTTTTCTCACTGTTACATGTTCTATTCGCTATTTATTATATTCTCAGCATGTTCTACTACACTTCTTCGTTCATATCAACTATAATCTTTCATTGGAATTCATGGAAAAGAAGTGTTTTCTCACTGTTACATGTTCTATTCGCTATTTATTACATTCTCAGCATGTTCTACTACACTTCTTCGATCATATCAACAATAATCATTCATAGGAATTCATGGAAAAGAAGTGTTTTCTCACTGTTACATGTTCTATTCGCCATTTATTATATTCTCAGCATTTTCTACCACACTTCTTCGATCATATCAATAATAATCTTTTCTAGGACTTCATGGAAAAGAAGTGTTTTCTCACTGTTACATGATCTATTCGACATTTAATATATTCTCAGCATTGTCTACTACAGTGCTTCGATTATATCAATAATAATCTTTCATAGGACTTCATGGAAAAGAATTGTTTTCTCACTGTTACATGTTTTATTCGCCATTTACTATATTCTCAGCATGTTCTACTGCACTGCTTCGATCATATCAACAATAATCTTTCATATGACTTCATGGAAAAGAAGTGTTTTCTCACTGTTACATGTTTTATTCGCCATTTATTATATTCTCAGCATGTTCTACTGCACTTCTTCGATCATATCAACAATAATCTTTCATATGACTTCATGGAAAAGAAAAGTTTTCTCACTGTTACATGATCTATTCGACATTTAATATATTCTCAGCATTTTCTACTACACTTCTTCGATCATATCAACAATAATCTTTCATAGGACTTCATGGAAAAGAAGAGTTTTCTCACTGTTACATGTTCTATTCGCCATTTAATATATTCTCAGCATGTTCTACCACATTTCTTCGATCATATCAACAATAATCTTTCATATGACTTCATGGAAAAGAAGTGTTTTCTCACTGTTACATGATCTATTCGCCATTTATTATATTCTCAGCATTTTCTACTACACTGCTTCGATCATATCAACAATAATCTTTTCTAGGACTTCATGGAAAAGAAGTGTTTTATCACTTTTACATGTTCTATTCGCCATTTAATATATTCTCAGCATTTTCTACTACACTTCTTCGATCATATCAACAATAATCTTTCATAGGACTTCATGGAAAACAAGTGTTTTCTCACTCTTACATGATCATAACTCGACTATATTCTGTAAAAAACGGTTTAATTTCTATTTTTGTCTTCAGAAATTGAATTAAATCAACTTTACAGTGTTAGCTGCTTGTGGTAAGTCAACTGGGATTCAGTCCATTTTTCAGTCTGTTTTTGTGAAATTTCTTGAAATTATTTTATTTATTTATTTCGTCTTTTGGCCGTCTTTGTTTTCTTTTTTTTTTTTTTTTTTCGTCACTTAATTTGTGTAAATAATTTTGCTATTCAAGGGTATTTTCGACTAATGATAAATAGCATCACGGTTCAATTATTTCCATTAGTTTTGTCTTGTAGAAGATTTAAATTTCTGTCTTCGAGAGATTGAATTCTTAACGGCTTGGCAAGCGAACGCAAGCAACATAACTCGACTATATTCTGTAAAAAACGGTTTAATTTCTATTTTTGTCTTCAGAAATTGAATTAAATCAACTTTACAGTGTTAGCTGCTTGTGGTAAGTCAACTGGGATTCAGTCCATTTTTCAGTCTGTTTTTGTGAAATTTCTTGAAATTATTTTATTTATTTATTTCGTCTTTTGGCCGTCTTTGTTTTCTTTTTTTTTTTTTTTTTCGTCACTTAATTTGTGTAAATAATTTTGCTATTCAAGGGTATTTTCGACTAATGATAAATAGCATCACGGTTCAATTATTTCCATTAGTTTTGTCTTGTAGAAGATTTAAATTTCTGTCTTCGAGAGATTGAATTCTTAACGGCTTGGCAAGCGAACGCAAGCAACATAACTCGACTATATTCTGTAAAAAACGGTTTAATTTCTATTTTTGTCTTCAGAAATTGAATTAAATCAACTTTACAGTGTTAGCTGCTTGTGGTAAGTCAACTGGGATTCAGTCCATTTTTCAGTCTGTTTTTGTGAAATTTCTTGAAATTATTTTATTTATTTATTTCGTCTTTTGGCCGTCTTTGTTTTCTTTTTTTTTTTTTTTTCGTCACTTAATTTGTGTAAATAATTTTGCTATTCAAGGGTATTTTCGACTAATGATAAATAGCATCACGGTTCAATTATTTCCATTAGTTTTGTCTTGTAGAAGATTTAAATTTCTGTCTTCGAGAGATTGAATTCTTAACGGCTTGGCAAGCGAACGCAAGCAACATAACTCGACTATATTCTGTAAAAAACGGTTTAATTTCTATTTTTGTCTTCAGAAATTGAATTAAATCAACTTTACAGTGTTAGCTGCTTGTGGTAAGTCAACTGGGATTCAGTCCATTTTTCAGTCTGTTTTTGTGAAATTTCTTGAAATTATTTTATTTATTTATTTCGTCTTTTGGCCGTCTTTGTTTTCTTTTTTTTTTTTTTTTCGTCACTTAATTTGTGTAAATAATTTTGCTATTCAAGGGTATTTTCGACTAATGATAAATAGCATCACGGTTCAATTATTTCCATTAGTTTTGTCTTGTAGAAGATTTAAATTTCTGTCTTCGAGAGATTGAATTCTTAACGGCTTGGCAAGCGAACGCAAGCAACATAACTCGACTATATTCTGTAAAAAACGGTTTAATTTCTATTTTTGTCTTCAGAAATTGAATTAAATCAACTTTACAGTGTTAGCTGCTTGTGGTAAGTCAACTGGGATTCAGTCCATTTTTCAGTCTGTTTTTGTGAAATTTCTTGAAATTATTTTATTTATTTATTTCGTCTTTTGGCCGTCTTTGTTTTCTTTTTTTTTTTTTTTTCGTCACTTAATTTGTGTAAATAATTTTGCTATTCAAGGGTATTTTCGACTTTTACTAAGTTAAAACTTTGTAAGCCTCAGTCACTTTTTCCTTGTTTTTTTTTTTTTTTTTTTTTTTTTAATTGGAGTAGATAGCTTCTACTATCGCCCGGTCTCACACTCCACCCCCTTCTTTTGAATGAGTTTAGAGGTGATCACCTTGTTTCTTGTTTAGGAAGGGGTTTCCGGTTCATCCCCTTTCTCTGGTCTTGGTGTTAGTTCAGCTGGAAGCTCTTTGCAGTTACGGAGTATGGTGGCAACGTCTTTACATTCTGAGGGTACCGGGTTGGCAGTTTCCTGGTTGCTGCTTCCGACTGGTAGTTAGGAGCCCGAACTCTTGCGTAGCGTCTTGAGAGGCTGCTCTGATCAACAGTTGAATAATACCGGGGTTCTTGTAGTGCCATATCGCGCATGGACGGGCGTCCCTGCATGAACGTTCGGTGGGCAACCCCGAGGCCACATTATGTTGTAGGCCGCGCCAGTCTCCATCCTTCACAAGTTGCAAATGATTGACCGACTGATTCTATTCTAAGACCACTCCTTCACTGAATTACTATGGAAAAAAGCAAACATAATAACAAAACTAAACCAGCTCATTTGAAAACGCCCAAACCTGTCTGCATCTCTTTCACTAACATTCGCGGCATCCGCACCAACTTCCCCAGCGTAGATTCTTTCCTCCATAATAACTCACCTGATATATTAGCCCTATGTGAAACTAATCTTAACCCTTCTATCCCCTCATCTGAGTTCTGCGTTCCTGGCTACCTTCCCCTCTTCAGGAAGGACTCCAATGTTCATATGCATGGGCTTGGTGTCTATGTCAGCGAACACCTTCCTTTAGCTAGGGTGTCATCTTTTGAATCCCTAGATCATTCTTTCATGTGCTTCCGCCTCTCACTTCTCAGCTCGATTAGCTATCTCTTCTTTCTGTACCGCTCTCCTTCCTCCCCTGACTGTTCGTTACTTGACATCATTTCTGACAATATTGACAAAGCCATTTCTACCCATCCCTCTGCCCATGTATTCGTGTTTGGTGACTTTAACGCCCACCACACCAAGTGGCTGAAGAACGCTGTCACTGACCCTGCTGGTGTCCACACCATGAACTTTTCAATCACCCAATCCCTTACGCAAGTAGTGGACTTCCCCACGCGTTTCTCCGACAACCCTAACGGAAGCAACTCACTTCTAGACCTCTGCTTCACTTCCATCCCAGACTCTTGCACTACCAGACAACTCTGCCCTCTTGGAAACTCTGACCACACTGTAGTGTCCGTCAATATTTCACTCCACTCCCGCCCGACCCATGAAACACAGACAAGTAGAATATCATACTGCTATCAAAGAGCAGACTGGGATTCGTTCCGAGACTTCCTCTGTGACATCCCTTGGAACAACGTCTTTAGTCTTCCCATCGAAGAATGTGCATCCGAGGTCTCCTCCTGGGTTAAGGCTGGCATTGATGCCTTCATCCCTGCTAGGAAATTCCAGCTTAAATCTCATTCGTCTCCATGGTTCTCACCTGCTTGTTCGGCTGCCATTGCCCACCGGAATCATTTCTTCCGACTTTATCGTAACTATGCGTCGGAAGAAAACAGGCGCCTTTTCACTTCAGCTCGTAATAAGTGTAAAAGGGTACTTAACGAAGCTAAGATGTTGTTTGCTGCCAGAATGAAGCAACGCATAGCATGCTCTAAATTCGGCTCTAAAGACTACTGGCGACTCTGTAAAAGAGTACTTAACAAGAGCAAGTCCACAATACCCCCGCTAATCAATAAATTTGAGGTCCTCACCTCCCCAGCAGATAAGGCTGAATGTTTTGCCCGCAGATTCTCGAACAATTCGAGTCTGGACTCGTCTGGAGTCTTTACACCCGATTTCTCACCTAGAACCGAGGCACAACTGAATGATGTCCACATTACACCTTCGCTTGTCTCTAAGATAATCTTAAAACTTGACCCTCACAAAGCGAGCGGTGGTGACGGAATCCCAACCATAGTCTTAAAGAAATGTGCCCCTGAACTCTCCTCTATCCTTTCTAAGCTCTACAACCTCTGCCTATCTGCTTCCTGCTTTCCTGCCTGTTGGAAATCTTCCTCTATAGTTCCCATATTTAAAAACACTGGAGAACCCTCTGACCCTGCAAATTACCGCCCTATCAGCCTTCTTCCGATCTTTGGCAAAGTGTTCGAAGCCATTATCAACGCCGAGGTGGTTCAGCATCTCACAGCACACAGGCTCCTCTCGGACAAGCAATATGGTTTCCGCTTCACCAGGTCTACTGCTGATATGCTAACGACCATCACCGAGTACATATACCAGGCACTCGACAGGAATGGCGAAGCTCGAACCGTTGCATTGGATATATCTAAGGCGTTCGACAGAGTTTGGCATGCTGGCCTTCTATGTAAACTGCGGAGCTATGGTATAACTGGACATTTGTTTGAACTAATCCAGTCATTCCTCTCTAACCGCACAATGAAAGTGGTATTAAACGGACATGCCTCTCAGAACTACCATACAAACGCAGGTGTCCCCCAAGGCTCCATCTTAGGTCCTACACTCTTCCTGATATATATTAATGATCTCCCTGATTCCATAAGAACCCAAATAGGTTTGTACGCCGATGACACCACAGTTTACTCTCGCCTCCAACAAAAATCTGGTGTAGGCGTCAAAGCTAAACTTGCAGCCGAGATTGAAAAAGACCTCCAATCCATATTGGACTGGGGTAAGAAATGGCTAGTAAATTTTAATGCTTCTAAAACGAAGCTACTGTCAATTAACCATCATCGACAATCTCACCTACCTCCCATTAGCATGGACCAGGCTTGCCTCCCAGAGAGTAAAACACTACGCCTCCTTGGTCTCACACTTTCAGCGGACCTCAAATGGAATGACTATATCGAATCCATTGCTAAATCCGCTGCTATGAAAGTCGGTTCTCTGTGTAGGGCCCGGAAGTTTTTTCCGTCTAAATCTATCCTGCACATTTACAAATCTACCATCCGCCCGTGCATTGAATACTGCTGCCATATCTGGTCGGGTGCCCCTGCTGTTCTCCTCGGGCTTCTCGATAAGGTTCAGAGGAGGGTCTGTAATGTGATAGATACCGACTTGGCAGACCGCCTGCAGTCTCTCTCCCACCGGCGAGACGTGGCTTCGCTGTGTCTCTTCTATAAATACTTTCACGGCTTCTGCTCCGATGAACTTAGATCACTGGTGCCCCCTAAATACGAATTTGCACGAGATACTAGATTAGCAACTAGATCCCACCCTTTTACAGTGAAATCGATAAAATGCAGCCGTAACTTCTACTCCAACAGTTTCTTTCCTCGCACTTCCCAACTGTGGAATTCTCTTCCAAACGATTGCTTCCCCGACGGCTACAATCTCCAGGAGTTTAAATGTAAGGTCAATAGACACCTCCTAACACACTAACCTGCTCCCATTCTATCAAACACTCTTCCCATCTGCCCGACACTTATCCTTGCTATCCTTACTCATCTATCACCTTTCTCCTGACATTCCCTATGTCTATCCACTCCTTCTCTTTACCTTCCCCTATGTAGCCCCATGCGCAATAGTGGCAGTGGAATGCCTTGCTTGGGGTGAGATGATTAAAAAAAAAAAAAAAAAAAATCTATTCGCCATTTATTATATTCTCAGCATTTTCTACTACACTTCTTCGATCATATCAATAATAATCTTTTCTAGGACTTCATGGAAAAGAAGTGATTTTTCACTGTCACTAGTTCTATTCGCCATTTATTATATTCTCAGCATTTTCTACTACACTTCTTCGATCATATCAACAATAATCTTTCATAGGACTTCATGGAAAAGAAGTGTTTTCACACTGTTACATGTTCTATTCGCAATTTAATATATTCTCAGCATTTTCTACTACACTTCTTCGATCATATCAATAATAATCTTTTCTAGGACTTCATGGAAAAGATGTGTTTTCTCAATGTTACTAGTTCTATTCGCCATTTATTATATTCTCAGCATTTTCTACTACACTTCTTCGATCATATCAATAATAATCTTTTCTAGGACTTCATGGAAAAGAAGTGATTTCTCACTGTTACTTGTTCTATTCGCCATTTATTATATTCTCAGCATTTTCTACTACACTTCTTCGATCATATCAACAATAATCTTTTCTAGGACTTATTGGAAAAGAAGTGATTCCTCAATTTTACAAGTTCTATTCGCCATTTAATATATTCTCAGCATTTTCTACTACACTTCTTCGATCATATCAATAATAATCTTTTCTAGGACTTCATGGAAAAGAAGTGATTTCTCACTGTTACTAGTTCTATTCGCCATTTATTATATTCTCAGCATTTTCTACTACACTTCTTCGATCATATCAACAATAATCTTTTCTAGGACTTATTGGAAAAGAAGTGATTCCTCAATTTTACAAGTTCTATTCGCCATTTAATATATTCTCAGCATTTTCTACTACACTTCTTCGATCATATCAATAATAATCTTTTCTAGGACTTCATGGAAAAGAAGTGATTTTTCACTGTCACTAGTTCTATTCGCCATTTATTATATTCTCAGCATTTTCTACTACACTTCTTCGATCATATCAACAATAATCTTTCATAGGACTTCATGGAAAAGAAGTGTTTTCACACTGTTACATGTTCTATTCTCCATTTATTATATTGTCAGCATTTTCTACTCCACTGCTTCGATCATATCAATAATAATCTTTACTAGGACTTCATGGAAAACAAGTGTTTTCTCATTATTACTAGACCTATTCCCCATTTATCATAGTCCCAGCATTTTCTACTATACTGCTTCGATCCTATCAACAATAATCTTTTGTAGGATTTCATGGAAAACAAGTGTTTTCTCACTGTTACTAGACGAATTCCCCATTTATTATATTCTAAGCATTTTCTACTATACTGCTTCGATCTTATAAATAATAATCTTTTCTAGGACTTCATGGAAAACAAGTGTTTTCTCACTGTTACTAGACCTATTCCCCATTTATTATATTCTCAGCATTTTCTACTATACTGCTTCGATCCTATCAATAATAATCTTTTCTAGGACTTCATGGAAAACAAGTGTTTTCTCACTATTACTAGACCTACTCCCCATTTAACATATTCCCAGCATTTTCTACTATATTGCATCGATCCTATCAATAATAATCTTTTTCTAGGACTTCATGGAAAACAAGTGTGTTATCACTGTTACTAGACCTATTCCCCATTTATTATATTCTCAGCATTTACTACTATACTGCTTCGATCCTATCAATAATAATCTTTTCTAGGACTTCATGGAAAACAAGTGTTTTCTCACTGTTAATAGACCTATTCCCCATTTATTATATTCTCAGCATTTTCTACTATACTGCTTCGATCCTATCAATAATAATCTTTTCTAGGACTTCATGGAAAACAAGTGTGTTATCACTGTTACTAGACTTATTCCACATTTATCATATTCCCAGCATTTTCTACTATACTGCATCGATCCTATCAATAATAATCTTTTCTAGGACTTCATGGAAGACAAGTGTTTTCTCACTGTTACTAGACCATGAGAAAACAGTTGTTTCTATGAAGTCCTAGAAAAGATTATTATTGATAGGATCGATGCAGTATAGTAGAAAATGCTGAGAATATAATAAATGGGGAATAGGTCTAATAACAGTGAGAAAACACTTGTTTTCCATGAAGTCCTAGAAAAGATCATTATTGATAGGATCGATGCAGTATAGTAGAAAATGCTGAGAATATAATAAATGGGGAATAGGTCTAATAACAGTGAGAAAACACTTGTTTTCCATGAAGTCCTAGAAAAGATCATTATTGATAGGATCGAAGCATATAGTAGTAAATGCTGAGAATATAATAAATGGGGAATAGGTCTAGTAACAGTGAGAAAACACTTGTTTTCCATGAAGTCCTAGAAAAGATCATTATTGATAGGATCGAAGCAGTATAGTAGTAAATGCTGAGAATATAATAAATGGGGAATAGGTCTAGGTAACAGTGAGAAAACACTTGTTTTCCATGAAGTCCTAGAAAAGATTATTATTGATAGGATCGAAGCAGTATAGTAGTAAATGCTGAGAATATAATAAATGGGGAATAGGTCTAGTAACAGTGAGAAAACACTTGTTTTCCATGAAGTCCTAGAAAAGATTATTATTGATAGGATCGAAGCAGTATAGTAGTAAATGCTGAGAATATAATAAATGGGGAATAGGTCTAGTAACAGTGAGAAAACACTTGTTTTCCATGAAGTCCTAGAAAAGATTATTATTGATAGGATCGAAGCAGTATAGTAGTAAATGCTGAGAATATAATAAATGGGGAATAGGTCTATTAACAGTGAGAAAACACTTGTTTTCCATGAAGTCCTAGAAAAGATTATTATTGATAGGATCGAAGCAGTATAGTAGTAAATGCTGAGAATATAATAAATGGGGAATAGGTCTAGTAACAGTGAGAAAACACTTGTTTTCCATGAAGTCCTAGAAAAGATTATTATTGATAGGATCGAAGCAGTATAGTAGTAAATGCTGAGAATATATCCAAATGGGGAATAGGTCTAGTAACAGTGAGAAAACACTTGTTTTCCATGAAGTCCTAGAAAAGATTATTATTGATAGGATCGAAGCAGTATAGTAGTAAATGCTGAGAATATAATAAATGGGGAATAGGTCTAGTAACAGTGAGAAAACACTTGTTTTCCATGCAGTCCTAGAAAAGATCATTATTGATAGGATCGAAGCAGTATAGTAGTAAATGCTGAGAATATAATAAATGGGGAATAGGTCTAGTAACAGTGAGAAAACACTTGTTTTCCATGAAGTCCTAGAAAAGATTATTATTGATAGGATCGAAGCAGTATAGTAGTAAATGCTGAGAATATAATAAATGGGGAATAGGTCTAGTAACAGTGAGAAAACACTTGTTTTCCATGAAGTCCTAGAAAAGATTATTATTGATAGGATCGAAGCAGTATAGTAGTAAATGCTGAGAATATAATAAATGGGGAATAGGTCTAGTAACAGTGAGAAAACACTTGTTTTCCATGAAGTCCTAGAAAAGATTATTATTGATAGGATCGAAGCAGTATAGTAGTAAATGCTGAGAATATAATAAATGGGGAATAGGTCTAGTAACAGTGAGAAAACACTTGTTTTCCATGAAGTCCTAGAAAAGATTATTATTGATAGGATCGAAGCAGTATAGTAGTAAATGCTGAGAATATAATAAATGGGGAATAGGTCTAGTAACAGTGAGAAAACACTTGTTTTCCATGAAGTCCTAGAAAAGATTATTATTGATAGGATCGAAGCAGTATAGTAGTAAATGCTGAGAATATAATAAATGGGGAATAGGTCTAGTAACAGTGAGAAAACACTTGTTTTCCATGAAGTCCTAGAAAAGATTATTATTGATAGGATCGAAGCAGTATAGTAGAAAATGCTGAGAATATAATAAATGGGGAATAGGTCTAGTAACAGTGAGAAAACACTTGTTTTCCATGAAGTCCTAGAAAAGATTATTATTGATAGGATCGAAGCAGTATAGTAGAAAATGCTGAGAATATAATAAATGGGGAGTAGGTCTAGTAACAGTGAGAAAACACTTGTTTTCCATGAAGTCCTAGAAAAGATTATTATTGATAGGATCGAAGCAGTATAGTAGAAAATGCTGAGAATATAATAAATGGGGAATAGGTCTAGTAACAGTGAGAAAACACTTGTTTTCCATGAAGTCCTAGAAAAGATTATTATTGATAGGATCGAAGCAGTATAGTAGTAAATGCTGAGAATATAATAAATGGGGAATAGGTCTAATAACTGTGAGAAAACACTTGTTTTCCATGAAGTCCTAGAAAAGATTATTATTGATAGGATCGAAGCAGTATAGTAGAAAATGCTGAGAATATAATAAATGGGGAGTAGGTCTAGTAACAGTGAGAAAACACTTGTTTTCCATGAAGTCCTAGAAAAGATTATTATTGATAGGATCGAAGCAGTATAGTAGTAAATGCTGAGAATATAATTAATGGGGAATAGGTCTAGTAACAGTGAGAAAACACTTGTTTTCCATGAAGTCCTAGAAAAGATTATTATTGATAGGATCGAAGCAGTATAGTAGTAAATGCTGAGAATATAATAAATGGGGAATAGGTCTAATAACAGTGAGAAAACACTTGTTTTCCATGAAGTCCTAGAAAAGATTATTATTGATAGGATCGAAGCAGTATAGTAGTAAATGCTGAGAATATAATAAATGGGGAGTAGGTCTAGTAACAGTGAGAAAACACTTGTTTTCCATGAAGTCCTAGAAAAGATTATTATTGATAGGATCGAAGCAGTATAGTAGAAAATGCTGAGAATATAATAAATGGGGAATAGGTCTAGTAACAGTGAGAAAACACTTGTTTTCCATGAAGTCCTAGAAAAGATTATTATTGATAGGATCGAAGCAGTATAGTAGTAAATGCTGAGAATATAATAAATGGGGAGTAGGTCTAGTAACAGTGAGAAAACACTTGTTTTCCATGATGTCCTAGAAAAGATTATTATTGATAGGATCGAAGCAGTATAGTAGAAAGTGCTGAGAATATAATAAATGGGGAATAGGTCTATGCTGTTGAGAAAACACTTGTTTTCCATGAAGTCCTAGAAAAAGATTATTATTGATAGGATCGAAGTAGTATAGTAGTAAATGCTGAGAATATAATAAATGGGGAATAGGTCTAATAACAGTGAGAAAACACTTGTTTTCCATGAAGTCCTAGAAAAGTTAATAGATGAATCAAAAACAGTATAGTAATAAATGTGAAAATCATATTCTTAATGGAATAGGTCAACAGTGAAAACCTTGACTCCATGGAATCCTAAGGAACAATGAATGGATCAAACATTCAACAATAATAGTAAATGCTGGGGAATATAATAAATGGGGAATAGGTCTATTAACGGTAGAAAACCTGTTCCATGAAGTCCTAGAAAAGATTATTATTGATAGGATACGTGCAGTATAGTAAAAAGTACTGAAATATAATAAATGGGGAATGAGTCTAGTAACAATGAGAAAACCTTGTTTTCATAAGTCTAGAAGATTATTGTTGATAGGATGAGGAAAGCAGTATAATGAAAATGCTGAAAATAATAAATAGGACAGTCTAAGTGACAGTAGAGTATACAGCATGCATGGAATACATGAAAAAGGACATATAAATGGGATGAATGAATGTATAAAAAATACAAAATATCAATAGGAATAGGTCTAGTAACAGTGGAGAGCTTGTTTCCATGAAGTCTAGAAGATTATTATTGATAGGATCGATGCAATATAGTAGAAAATGCTAGTATATATAATAAATAGAGAATAAAATCTAGTAACCAGTGAAAACACTTGTTTCCATGAAGTCTAGAAGATTATTATTGATAGGATCGAAGTAGTATAGTAGTAAATGCTGAGAATATAATAAATGGGGAATTAGGTCTAATAACAGTGAGAAAAGCCTGTTTTCCATGAAGTCTAGAAAAATTATTATTGATAGGATCAACAGTATAGTAGTAAATGCTGAAATATAATAAATGAGGAAGTAGGTCGTAACAGTGAGAAAACACTTGTTTTCCATGAAGTCTAGAAAGATTATTATTGATGGATCGAAGCAGTATAGTAGTAAATGCTGAGAATATAATAAATGGGGGAATAGATCCTATTAACAGTGAGAAAACTGTATTTTATGAAGTCCTAGAAAAGATTATTATTGATAGGATCCGATGCAGTATAGTAGAAAATGCTGAAATCCTAATAAATGGGGAATAGGTTTAGTAACAGTGAGAAAACACTTGTTTTCCATGAGTCTGAAGAAAAGATTATTATTGATAGGATCCAGGCGGTATAGTAAGTAGCAGATATAATAAATGGGGAATAGATCTAGTAACAGTGAGAAAACACTTGTTTTCCATGAGGAATCCTAGAAAGATTATTAGTGATGGGATCGATGCAGTATATTAGAGGTGCTGAGAATATAATAAATGGGGAATAGGTCTAGTAACAGTGAGAAACTGCTGTTTTCAAATGAGTCCCTAGAAAAGATTATTATTGATAGGATCGAAGCAATATAATAGAAATGCTGAGAATATAATAAATGGGGAATAGGTCTAGTAACAGTGAGGAAAACCTAACTCCATGAAGTCCTAGAAGAGGTGTTATTGATGGGATCAGACAGTATAGTAGTAAATGCTGAGAATATAATTAATGGGGAATAGGTCTAGTAACAGTGAGAAAACACTTGTTTTCACATGAGTCTAGAAAGATTATTATTGATGGGATCAGGAAGCAATTATGAAAATGAAAATGCAAAGGAATGGGGAGTAGATCTAACAGTGAGAAAACACTTGTTTCCATGAAGTCCTAGAAAAGATTATTATTGATGGGATCGGGGAAACCGGTATGAGCAGAAAATGCTGAGAATATAATAAATGGGGAATAAGTCTAGTAACAGTGAGAGAAAACACTTGTTTTCCATGAAGTCTAGAAGATTGGTATTGATAGGATCGATGCAGTATAGTAGGAAATGCTGAGAATATAATAAATAGAATAGGTCTAGTAACAGTGAGGAAACACTTGTTTTCCATGAGTCCTAGAAAAGGATTATTATTGATAGGATCGAAGCAATATAGTAGTAATGCTGAGAATATAATAAATGGGGAATAGATCTAACAGTGAGAGAAAGTACTGTTTTCCATGAAGTCTAGAAAGATTGTATTGGTGGATCAAATTAATATAGTAGTAAATGCTGAGAATATAATAAATAGGAATAGGTCTAATAACAGTGAGGAAAACCTTGTTTCCATGAAGTCTAGAAAAATTATTATTGATAGGATCCGAGCAGTATAATAGTAAATGCTGAGAATATAATAAATGGGGAGTAAATCTAGTAACGGTGAAGCCCTTGTTTTTCCATGGAGATCTAGAAAGATTATTGATAGGATCGAAGCAGTATAGTAGTAAATATGAGAATATAATAAATGAGGAATAAATCTATTAACAGTGAGGAAAACATTTTCCATGAGTCCTAGAAGATTATTATTGATAGGATCGATATAGTAGAAGATGCTGGGGTATAATAAATGAGGGAATAGGTCTAGTAACAGTGAGGGAAAACACTTGTTTTTCCATGAGTCCTAGAAAGATTATTATTGATGGGATCAAGCAATATAATGAAAATGCTGAGAATATAATAAATAAGGGAATGAGTCTAGTAACAGTGAGAAACACTTGTTTTCCATGAAGTCCTAAGAAAAGATTATTATTGATAGGATCGATGCAGTATAGTAGAAATGCTGAGAATATAATGGAAATGGGGAATGATCTAATAACAGTGAAAGTACTTGTTTTTCCATGAGTCTAAAGAAAATTTATTATTGATAGGATCCGTGCAGTATAGTAGAGAATGCTGAGAATATAATAAATGGGGAATAGGTCTAGTAACAGTGAGAAACTACTGTTTTCCATGAAGTCCTAGAAAGATTATTATTGATAGGATCGAAGTAGTATAGTAGTAAATGCTGAGAATATAATAAATGGGGAATAGGTCTAATAACAGTGAGAAAACACTTGTTTTCCATGAAGTCCTAGAAAAGATTATTATTGATAGGATCGAAGCAGTATAGTAGTAAATGCTGAGAATATAATAAATGGGGAGTAGGTCTAGTAACAGTGAGAAAACACTTGTTTTCCATGAAGTCCTAGAAAAGATTATTATTGATAGGATCGAAGCAGTATAGTAGTAAATGCTGAGAATATAATAAATGGGGAATAGGTCTATTAACAGTGAGAAAACACTTGTTTTCCATGAAGTCCTAGAAAAGATTATTATTGATAGGATCGATGCAGTATAGTAGAAAATGCTGAGAATATAATAAATGGGGAATAGGTCTATTAACAGTGAGAAAACACTTGTTTTCCATGAAGTCCTAGAAAAGATTATTATTGATAGGATCGAAGCAGTATAGTAGAAAATGCTGAGAATATAATAAATGGGGAATAGGTCTATTAACAGTGAGAAAACACTTGTTTTCCATGAAGTCCTAGAAAAGATTATTATTGATAGGATCGATGCAGTATAGTAGAAAATGCTGAGAATATAATAAATGGGGAATAGGTCTAGTAACAGTGAGAAAACACTTGTTTTCCATGAAGTCCTAGAAAAGATTATTATTGATAGGATCGAAGCAGTATAGTAGAAAATGCTGAGAATATAATAAATGGGGAATAGGTCTAGTAACAGTGAGAAAACTCTTGTTTTCCATGAAGTCCTAGAAAAGATTATTATTGATAGGATCGGAGCAGTATAGTAGTAAATGCTGAGAATATAATTAATGGGGGAATAGGTCTAGTAACAGTGAGAAAACACTTGTTTTCCATGAAGTCCTAGAAAAGATTATTATTGATAGGATCGAAGCAGTATAGTAGAAAATGCTGAGAATATAATAAATGGGGAGTAGGTCTAGTAACAGTGAGAAAACACTTGTTTTCCATGAAGTCCTAGAAAAGATTATTATTGATAGGATCGAAGCAGTATAGTAGTAAATGCTGAGAATATAATAAATGGGGAATAGTTCAAGTAACAGTGAGAAAACACTTGTTTTCCATGAAGTCCTAGAAAAGATTATTATTGATAGGATCGAAGCAGTATAGTAGAAAATGCTGAGAATATAATAAATGGGGAATAGGTCTAGTAACAGTGAGAAAACACTTGTTTTCCATGAAGTCCTAGAAAAGATTATTATTGATAGGATCGAAGCAGTATAGTAGTAAATGCTGAGAATATAATAAATGGGGAATAGGTCTAGTAACAGTGAGAAAACACTTGTTTTCCATGAAGTCCTAGAAAAGATTATTATTGATAGGATCGAAGCAGTATAGTAGAAAATGCTGAGAATATAATAAATGGGGAATAGGTCTAGTAACAGTGAGAAAACACTTGTTTTCCATGAAGTCCTAGAAAAGATTATTATTGATAGGATCGAAGCAGTATAGTAGTAAATGCTGAGAATATAATAAATGGGGAATAGGTCTATTAACAGTGAGAAAACACTTGTTTTCCATGAAGTCCTAGAAAAGATTATTATTGATAGGATCGAAGCAGTATAGTAGTAAATGCTGAGAATATAATAAATGGGGAATAGGTCTAATAACAGTGAGAAAACACTTGTTTTCCATGAAGTCCTAGAAAAGATTATTATTGATAGGATCGAAGCAGTATAGTAGTAAATGCTGAGAATATAATAAATGGGGAGTAGGTCTAGTAACAGTGAGAAAACACTTGTTTTCCATGAAGTCCTAGAAAAGATTATTATTGATAGGATCGAAGCAGTATAGTAGAAAATGCTGAGAATATAATAAATGGGGAATAGGTCTAATAACAGTGAGAAAACACTTGTTTTCCATGAAGTCCTAGAAAAGATTATTATTGATAGGATCGAAGCAGTATAGTAGTAAATGCTGAGAATATAATAAATGGGGAGTAGGTCTAGTAACAGTGAGAAAACACTTGTTTTCCATGAAGTCCTAGAAAAGATTATTATTGATAGGATCGAAGCAGTATAGTAGAAAGTGTTGAGAATATATGAAGGAATAGTCTAGTATCAGTGAGAAAACACTTCATATGGTTTCCATGAAGTTCTAGAAAGATTATTATTGATAGGATCGAAGCAGTATAAAGTAGTAAATGCTGAGAATATAATAATGGGGAATAGGTCTAATAACAGTGAGAAAACATTTGTTTTCCATGAAGTCCTAGAAAGATTATTATTGATAGGACGGAAGCAGCATAGTAGCAAATGCTGAGACAATGGGGAGTAGGTCTAGCAACAAGAGAAAACACTTGCCTTCCATGAAGTCTTGGTGAAAAGATCATTATTGATGGGAATGAAGCAGTATAGTAGGGAAAATGCTGAGAATATACCAAATGGGAGTAGGCAGTAACAGTGAGAAACACTTGGTTTTCCATGTCCTAGAAAAGATTATTGATAGGACGTGGTTGGGTATAGATAATGCTGAGAATATAATAAATGGGAATGTCTAGTGAGACTTCACTTTCCATGAAGTCCTAGAAAAGATTATTGATAGGACGTATAGATAGTAGTAAATGCTGAGAATATATTCTCAATGGGGAATAGGTCTAGTAACAAAGTGAGAAAACACTCTGTCTTCCATGAAGTCCTAGAAAATATTATTATTGATAGATCGAAGCTAAGTATAGTAGAAAATGCTGAGAATATAACAATGTATAGGTCTAGTACCAGTGAGTAGTTTCATGAAGTCCTAGAAAAGATTATTATTGATAGGATCGAGTGCATAGTAGTAAATGCTGAGAATATAATAAATGCAACAGGTTCGCAACAGTGAGAAACACCTGTTTTCCATCCTAGATCGAGCTAGTATATAGGAAAATGCTGAGAATATAATAAATGGGGAATAGGTCTAGTAACAGTGAGAAAACACTTGTTTTCCATGAAGTTCTAGAAAAGCATTATTGTTGATAGGATCGAAGCAGTATAGTAGAA
This sequence comes from Ascarosepion bandense, assembly GCA_037127315.1. Lineage (NCBI taxonomy): Eukaryota > Metazoa > Mollusca > Cephalopoda > Sepiida > Sepiidae > Ascarosepion > Ascarosepion bandense. Next base: position 28,120 of record JBBBDQ010031270.1, on the reverse strand, counting down.
AATGCTGAGAATAACTGGGAATAGGTTAGGTAATGAGTGAGAAAACTCTTCCAAGTCTCAGAAAGATTATTATTGGATCGAAGCAGCAGTAGTAAAATGCTGAGAATATACGGAATGTGAATAGGTCTAGTAACAGTGAGAAAACACTCTGTTTTCCATGAAGTCCTAGAAAAGATTATTATTGATAGGACCGAGCTAAGATAGTAGTTCTGCCGAGAATATAAATAAATGGGGAGTAGGTCTAGTAATCAGTGAGAAAACACTTGTTTTCCATGAAGTTCTAGAAAAGATTATTATTGATAGGATCAAGCAGTATAGCAAATGATGAGAATATAATAAATGGGGGGAATAGGTCAGCAACAGTGAGAAAACACTTGTTTTCCATGAAGTCCTAGAAAGATTATTATTGATAGACTGAAGCAGTATAGTAGAAAATGCTGAGAATATATAATAAATGGGGAATAGGTTAAAGTAACAGAGGAAGAAAACACTTGTTTTCCATGAAGTCCTAGAAAAGATTATTATTGATAGGATGAATGAAGCAGTATTAAAATGCCACAAATGGGAATATGAAACACTTGTTTTCCATGAAGCCTAGAAAAGATTATTATTGATAGATCGAGTATAGTAAGAAATGTTGAGAATATATTGTTCTTAGTCATGCAACAGTGAGAAAACACTTCATTTCCTCCATGAAGTCCTAGAAAAGATTACATTGATAGGATCGAAGCAGCATAGTAGAAAGTGCTGGAAATATAATAAATGGGAATAAGATCTATTAGCAGTGAGAAAACCTTGTTTTCCAGCAAGTCACAAAAGTTAGTATTGATGGGATCGAGAGCGGTATGAAGCTTAGAAGTGCTGAAATATAATAAATGGGAATAGGTCTAGTAACAGTGAGAGAACACTTGTTTTCCATGAAATTCACCGTAAGATTTGTATTGATGGGATCGAAACGGTACTCTGTTGCAGAAATGCTGAGGAGAAGTAATAAATGTGGGGAATAGGTCTAGTAACAGTGAGAAAACCTTGTTTCCATGAAGTCTAGAAAGATTATTATTGATAGGATCGAACGGTATAGTAAAATGCTAGAATATAATAAATAGGGAATAGGTCTAATAACAGTGAAAACACTTGTTTTTCCATGAAAAGTCCTAGAAAAGATAATGTGAACGATAGGATCGAAGCAGTATAGTAGAAAATGGAGACGGAAATATAATAAATGGGGAATAGGGATAATAAACAGTGAGGGAAACCTTGTTTCCATGAGTCCTAGAAAGATTATTATTGATAGGATCAGTACAGTATAGTAGAAGATGCTGAGAGATATAAATGGGAATAGGTCAAGTAACAGTGAGGGAAACACTTGTTTCCATGAAGTCCTAGAAAGATTATTATTGATAGGATCGGAAACAGTATAGTAGAGAATGCCAAAATCTAATAAATGGGGAATAGGTCAAGTAACAGTGAAATTTTGTTTTACATGAAGTCCTAGAAAGATTATTATCCATTTGATAGGATCAAGCAGTATAGTAGAAAATGCTGAGAATATAATAAATGGGGAGATAGATCAAGTAACAGTGAGAAAACACTTATTTTCCATGAAGTCTAAATGATGCGATAGGATCGAAGCAGTATATTAGAAAATGCTTCCAAAATATATAAATAAGGAATAGATCTAGTAACAGTGAGAGAACACTGATTTTCCATGAAGTCTAGAAAAGATTATTGTATTGGTAGGATAAATGTAATATAGTAGAAGAAATGCTGAATATAATAAATGGGAATAGGTCAAGTAACAGTGAGAAGAAACTACTTGATTTTTCCATGAGTCTAAAAAAAAGATTATTATTGATAGGATCGAGAAATGTAATATATTAGAAAATGCTGGAATATAATAAATGAAATTAGATCTAATAACTACAGTGAGGAAAACACTGATTTTCCATGAGTGCACCAAGAAGGAACATTGTTGATAGGATCGAACTGATATGAATAGAAGATGCTGAATATAAATGGGAATAGGTCAAGTAACAGTGAGAGAACACTTGTTTTCCATGAGTCTAGAAGATTATTGAAGTTGATAGGATCGAGCGGTATAGTAGAAGATGCTGGAGATATAATGGGGAATAGATCATAACAGTGAGGGAAAACACTTGTTTTTCCATGGAGTCTAGAAAAAGATTATTATTTGATAGGATCGAAACAGTATAGTAAGAAAATGCTGAATATAATAAATAGAGGAATAGGTCAAATAACAGTGAGAAAACCTTGTTTTCATGAGTCCTAGAAAAAAAAGTTATTATTGATAGGATCGAAACAGTATAGTAGAAGATGCCCGGGAATATAATAAATGGGGAATGAGTCTAGTAACAGTGAGGAAAACACTTGTTTTCCATGAAGTCTAGAAAAAGATTATTATTGATAGGATCGAACGATATAGTAGAAGATGCTGAATATAATAAATGGGGAATAGGTCAAGTGGCAGTGAGAAAACACTGTTTTCCATGAGAGTCTAGAAAAGATTATTATTGATAGGATCAAGCAGTATAGTAGAAGATGCGGAGATATAAAATGGGGAATAGATCAAATAACAATTGAGAAAACACTTGTTTTCCCATGAAGGTATACAAGATTATTGATAGGATCGAAGCGGTATAGTAGAAAATGCTGAATACTAATAAATGGGGAATAGGTCAAGTAACGATTGAGGAAACACTTTTGTTTTCCATGAAGTCTAGGAGAAAGATTATTGATAGGATCGAAGCAGTATAGTAGAAAATGCTGAAAGATATAATAAATGGGGAATAGGTCTAGTAACAGTGAGAGAGGCTATACATTTCCATGAAGTCCCTAGAAAAAGATTATTATTGATAGGATCGAAACGGTATAGTAGAAAATGCTGAAGATATAATAAATGGGAGATAAATCAAGTAACAGTGAAAGCTACTGTATTTTCCACATGAAAATCTAGAAAAAAAATTATTATTGAGTAGGATCGAAGCAGTATAGTAGAAAATGCACAGAATATAATAAATGGGAATAGGTCCTAGTAACAATTGGAAAACACTTGTTTTCCCATGAAATTGATCTAGAAAGATTATTATTGATAGGATCGAAGCAGTATAGTAGAGAGTACTGAAATATAATAAATGAGAATTAGGTCAAGTAACAGTGAGAAAACACTTGTTTTCCATGAAGTCCTTTAAAGAAAAGATTGGTATTGATAGGATCGAAGCAGTATAGTAAGAAATGCTGAGAATATAAATAAATGGGAATTAGGTCCAGTAACAGTGAAATTTTTTGTTTTCCATGAAGTCCCTAGAAAAAATTGGTATTGCTGAGTAAAAGGATCGAAACAGTATAGTAAGAAAATGCTGAAATATAATAAATAGGAATAGGTCTAATAACAGTGAGAAAACACTTGCTTTCCATGAAGTCCTAGAAAAGATTATTATTGATAGGATCGAAGCAGTATAGTAGAAAATGCTGAGAATATAATAAATGGGGAATAGGTCTAGTAACAGTGAGAAAACTCTTGTTTTCCATGAAGTCCTAGAAAAGATTATTATTGATAGGATCGAAGCAGTATAGTAGTAAATGCTGAGAATATAATAAATGGGGAATAGGTCTAGTAACAGTGAGAAAACACTTGTTTTCCATGAAGTCCTAGAAAAGATTATTATTGATAGGATCGAAGCAGTATAGTAGAAAATGCTGAGAATATAATAAATGGGGAATAGGTCTAGTAACAGTGAGAAAACACTTGTTTTCCATGAAGTCCTAGAAAAGATTATTATTGATAGGATCGAAGCAGTATAGTAGAAAATGCTGAGAATATAATAAATGGGGAATAGGTCTAGTAACAGTGAGAAAACACTTGTTTTCCATGAAGTCCTAGAAAAGATTATTATTGATAGGATCGAAGCAGTATAGTAGAAAATGCTGAGAATATAATAAATGGGGAATAGGTCTAGTAACAGTGAGAAAACACTTGTTTTCCATGAAGTCCTAGAAAAGATTATTATTGATAGGATCGAAGCAGTATAGTAGAAAATGCTGAGAATATAATAAATGGGGAATAGGTCAAGTAACAGTGAGAAAACACTTGTTTTCCATGAAGTCCTAGAAAAGATTATTATTGATAGAATGAAGCAGTATAGTAGAAAATGCTGAGAATATAATAAATGGGGAATAGGTCTAGTAAATAAAACATTTGTTTTCCAAGAAGTCCTAGAAAGATTATTATTACAGACCGAGCAGTATAGTAGAAAATGCTGAGAATATATCAAATGGGGAATAGGTCTAGTAACAGTGAGAAAAATCCTTGTTTTCCATGAAGTCTTAGAAAAGATTATTATTGATAGACTGAAGCAGTATAGTAGTAAATGCTGAGAATATAATTAATGGGGGAATAGGTTCAGTAACAGAGAAAACACTTGTTTTCCATGAAGTCCTAGAAAAGATTATTATTGATAGAGTAGTAGGAAATGTTGAGAATATAATAAATGGGGAATAGGTCTAAAAATAGAGAGAAAACACTTGTTTTCCATGAAGTCTCAGAAAAAGCATTATTATTGATAGACGTGAAGCAGTATAGTAGATAATGTTGAGAATATAATAAATAAGTAGAGAATAAGTGAGAAAACACTTGGTTTTCCATGAAGTCCTAGAAAAGATTATTATTGATAGACCGAGCTAGAAAATAGCAGTAAATGCTGAGAATTTAATTCAATGGGAATAGGTCTAGTAATAGTGAGAAAACACTTGTTTTCCATGAAGTCCTAGAAAAGATTATTATTGATAGCCTGAAGCAGTATAGAAAATGCTGAGAATATATTCAAATCTAGTAACAGTGAGAAAATCCTTGTTTTCCATGAAGTCCTAGAAAAGATTATTATTGATAGGATCGAGCAGTATAGTAGTAAATGCTGAGACTCAATGGGGAATAGGTTCAATAACAGTGAGAAAACACTTGTTTCCAGAAGTCCTAGAAAGATTATTATTGATAGGATCGAAGCAGTATAGTAGAAAATGCTGAGAAATAAATGGGGAATAGGTCTAGTAACAGTGAGAAAACACTTGTTTTCCATGAAGTTCTAGAAAGATTATTAGAATGAGCAGTATAGTAGAAAAAATGCTGAGAATAGGGGAATAGGTCTAGTAACAGTGAGAAAACACTTGTTTTCCATGAAGTCCTAGAAAAGATTATTATTGATAGATCGAGCTAGTATAGTAGAAAATGCTGAGAATATACCAAATGGGGGAATAGGTCTAGTAACAGAGAAAACACTTGCTTTCCCATGAAGTCCTAGAAAAATATTATTATTGATAGGATCGAAGCAGTATAGTAGGAAAAATGCTGAGAATATAATAAATGTAGGAATAGGTCTGCAACAGTGAGAAAACACTTGCTTCCATGAAGTCCTAGAAAAGATTATTATTAGAATGAAGCAGTATAAAAGAAATGCTGAGAATAGGCATACAAATGCAAATAGGTCTAGTAACAGTGAGAAAACACTTGTTTTCCATGAAGTCCTAGAAAAAGATTATTATTGATAGATCGAGCGCAGGAAAACAGTAAATGCTGAGAATATAATAAATAGGAAAAGGTCAAGCAACAGTGAGAAAACACTTGTTTTCCATGAAGTCCTAGAAAAGATTATTATTGATAGGATCGAAGCAGTTTAGTAGAAAATGCTGAGAATATAATAAATGGTGAATAGGTCTAGTAACAGTGAGAAAACACTTGTTTTCCATGAAGTCCTAGAAAAGATTATTATTGATAGAAACCAAGCAGTTTAGTAGAAAATGCTGAGAATATAATAAATGGGGAATAGGACTAGTAACAGTGAGGAAATAGTTGTTTTCCATGAAGACTTAGAAAAGATTATTATTGATAGGATCGAAGCAGTTTAGTAGAAAATGCTGAGAATATAATTAATGGGGAATAGGTCTAGTAACAGTGAGAAAACACTTGTTTTCCATGAAGTCCTAAAAAATTTATTATATTCTCAGCATTTTCTACTATACTGCTTCGATCCTATCAATAATAATCTTTTCTAGGACTTCATGGAAAACAAGTGTTTTCTCACTGTTACAAGACCTATTCCCCATTTATTATATTCTCAGCATTTTCTACTATACTGCTTCGATCCTATCAATAATAATCTTTTTTAGGACTTCATGGAAAGCAAGTGTTTTCTCACTGTTACTAGACCTATTCCCCATTAATTATATTCTCAGCATTTACTACTATACTGCTTCGATCCTATCAATAATAATCTTTTCTAGGACTTCATGGAAAACAAGTGTTTTCTCACTGTTACTAGACCTATTCCCCATTTATTATATTCTCAGCATTTTCTACTATACAGCTTCGATCCTATCAATAATAATCTTTTCTAGACTTCATGGAAAACAAGTGTTTTTCACTGTTACTAGACCTATTCCCCATTTATTATATTCTCAGCATTTACTACTATACTGCTTCGATCCTATCAATAATAATCTTTTCTAGGACTTCTATGAAAAACAAGTGTTTTCTCACTGTTAATAGACCTATTCCCCATTTATTATATTCTCAGCATTTACTACTATACTGCTTCGATCCTATCAATAATAATCTTTTCTAGGACTTCATGGAAAACAAGTGTTTTCTCAAATGTTAATAGACCTATTCCCCATTTATTATATTCTCAGCATTTACTACTATACTGCTTCGATCCTATCAATAATAATCTTTTCTAGGACTTCATGGAAAACAAGTGTTTTCTCACTGTTACTAGACGTATTCTATGAATTATATTCTCAGCATTTATTACTATACTGCTTCGATCCTATCAATAATAATCTTTTCTAGGACTTCATGGAAAACAAGTGTTTTCTCACTGTTACTAGACCTATTCCCCATTTATTATATTCTCAGCATTTACTACTATACTGCTTCGATCCCATCAATAATCTTTTCTAGGACTTCATGGAAAACAAGTGTTTTCTCACTGTTAATAGACCTATTCCCTATTTATTATATTCTCAGCATTTACTACTATACTGCTTCTGATCCTATCAATAATAATCTTTTCTAGACTTCATGAAAACAAGTGTTTTCTCACTGTTAATAGACCTATTCCCATTTATTATATTCTCAGCATTTACTACTATACTGCTTCGATCCTATCAATAACACAATCTTTCAGACTTCATGGAAAACAAGTGTTTTCTCACTGTTACTAGACCTATTCCCCATTTATTATATTCTCAGCATTTACTACTATACTGCTTCGATCCTATCAATAATAATCTTTTCTAGACTTCATGGAAAACAAGTGTTTTCTCACTGTTACTAGACGTATTCCCATGAATTATATTCTCAGCATTTATTACTACATCGCTTCGATCCTATCAATAATAATCTTTCTAGACTTCATGGAAAACAAGTGTTTTCTCACTGTTACTAGACCTATTCCCCATTTATTATATTCTCAGCATTTACTACTATACTGCTTTATCCTATCAATAATAATCTTTTCTAGGACTTCTCATGGAAAACAAGTGTTTTCTCACTGTTACTAGACCTATTCCCCATTTATTATATTCCCAGCATTTACTACTATACTGCTTCGATCCTATCAATAATAATCTTTTCTTAGACTTCATGGAAAACAAGTGTTTTCTCACTGTTACTAGACCTATTCCCCATTTATTATATTCTCAGTATTTACTACTATACTGCTTCGATCCTATCAATAATAATCTTTTGTAGGACTTCATGGAAAACAAGTGTTTTCTCACTGTTACTAGACCTATTCCCCATTAATTATATTCTCAGCATTTTCTACTATACTGCATCGATCCTATCAATAATAATCTTTTCTAGGACTTCATGGAAAACAAGTGTTTTCTCACTGTTACTAGACCTACTCCACATTTATCATTTTCCCAGCATTTTCTACTATACTGCATCGATCCTATCAATAATAATCTTTTCTAGGACTTCATGGAAAACAAGTGTTTTCTCACTGTTACTAGACCTATTCCCCATTTATTATATTCTCAGCATTTACTACTATACTGCTTCGATCCTATCAATAATAATCTTTTCTAGACTTCAAGGAAAACAAGTGTTTTCTCACTGTTAATAGACCTATTCCCCATTTATTATATTCTCAGCATTTTCTACTATACTGCTTCGATCCTATCAATAATATTCTTCTAGGACTTCATGGAAAACAAGTGTTTTCTCACTGTTAATAGACCTATTCCCCATTTATTATATTCTCAGCATTTAATAATATACTGCTTCGATCCTATCAATAATAATCTTTTTCTAGGACTTCATGGAAAACAAGTGTTTTCTCACTGTTACTAGACCTATTCCTCATTTATTATATTCTCAAGGCATTTTCTACTATACTGCTTCGATCCTATCAATAATAATCTTTTCTAGGACTTCATGGAAAACAAGTGTTTTCTCACTGTTAATAGACCTATTCCCATTTATTATATTCTCAGCATTTACTACTATACTGCTTCGATCCTATCAATAATAATCTTTTCTAGGACTTCATGGAAAACAAGTGTTTTCTCATTGTTACTAGACCTATTCCCCCATTTATTATATTCTCAGCATTTACTACTATACTGCTTCGATCCTATCAATAATAATCTTTTCTAGGTTCATGGAAAACAAGTGTTTTCTCACTGTTACTAGACCTATTCCCCATTAATTATATTCTCAGCATTTACTACTAAACTGCTTCGATCCTATCAATAATAATCTTTTCTAGGTCTTCATGGAAAACAAGTGTTTTCTCACTGTTACTAGACCTATTCCCCATTAATTATATTCTCAGCATTTACTACTAAACTGCTTCGATCCTATCAATAATAATCTTTTCTAGGTCTTCATGGAAAAAACAAGTGTTTTCTCACTTTTACTAGACCTATTCCCCATTAATTATATTCTCAGCATTTACTACTATACTGCTTCGATCCTATCAATAATAATCTTTTCTAGGACTTCATGGAAAACAAGTGTTTTCTCACTGTCACTAGACCTACTCCACATTTATCATTTTCCCAGCATTTTCTACTATACAGCTTCGATCCTATCAATAATAATCTTTTCTAGGACTTCATGGAAAACAAGTGTTTTCTCACTGTTACTAGACCTATTCCCAATTTATTATATTCTCAGCATTTACTACTATACTGCTTCGATCCTATCAATAATAATCTTTTCTAAGTCTTCATGGAAAACAAGTGTTTTCTCACTGTTACTAGACCTATTCCCCATTTATTATATTCTCAGCATTTTCTACTATACTGCTTCGATCCTATCAATAATAATCTTTTCTAGGACTTCATGGAAAACAAGTGTTTTCTCACTGTTACTAGACCTATTCCCCATTTATTATATTCTCAGCATTTTCTACTATACTGCTTCGATCCTATCAATAATAATCTTTTCTAGGACTTCATGGAAAACAAGTGTTTTCTCACTGTTACTAGACCTATTCCCCATTTATTATATTCTCAGCATTTTCTACTATACTGCTTCGATCCTATCAATAATAATCTTTTCTAGGACTTCATGGAAAACAAGTGTTTTCTCACTGTTACTAGACCTATTCCCCATTTATTATATTCTCAGCATTTTCTACTATACTGCTTCGATCCTATCAATAATAATCTTTTCTAGGACTTCATGGAAAACAAGTGTTTTCTCACTGTTACTAGACCTATTCCCCATTTATTATATTCTCAGCATTTTCTACTATACTGCTTCGATCCTATCAATAATAATCTTTTCTAGGACTTCATGGAAAACAAGTGTTTTCTCACTGTTACTAGACCTATTCCCCATTTATTATATTCTCAGCATTTTCTACTATACTGCTTCGATCCTATCAATAATAATCTTTTCTAGGACTTCATGGAAAACAAGTGTTTTCTCACTGTTACTAGACCTATTCCCCATTTATTATATTCTCATCATTTACTAACATACCTTCGATCTATCAATAATGTCTTTCTAGAACTTCATGGAAAACAAGTGTTTTCTCTAGACCTATTCACATTTCTATTCTCAGCATTTTCCCTTCGATCCTATCAATAATGTCTTTTCTGGGACTTCATGGAAAACAAGTGTTTTCACTGTTACCTAGACCTATTCCCCATTTGGCTATTCTCAACATTTTCTACTATATAGCTGATCTATCAATAATGTCTTTCACAAGACTTCATGGAAAACTGGCTCTCTATTATAGACCTGACCTACATTTATTATATTTCTCAGCATTTTCTACCTGCTGCTTTCCATTCTATCAGCTAATAACAAGACTGGAAGACAAGTGTTTTCTCAAGACTGTCCCATTTGTATCTCTCAGCATTTTCTACCCTGCTCAGTCTATCAATAATAATCTTTTCTAGGACTTCTGAAAGAGCAAGTGTTTACCACTGTTACTATTCCCCATTTAATACTATTCTCAGCATTTTCTACTATACTGCTTCCGATCTATCAATAATAATCTTTTTCTAGGACTTCATGGGAAAACAAGTGTTTTCTCCACTGTTACTAGACCTATTCCCCATTTAATGCTCAACATTTTCTACTATACTGCTTCAGTCTATCAGAAACAACATTCTTTTCTGGGACTTCATGGAAAACAGTGTTTTCTCCTGTTACTAGACCTATTCCCCATTTATTCTCAGCATTTTCTACTATACTACTGATCTATCAATAATAATCTTTTCTAGGATTTCATGGAAAACAGTGTTTTCTCTGACTTGTTCCTACATTTGGCATTTTCTATACTGCTCATTCTATCAACTCTTAATCTTTTCTAGGACTTCATGGAAAACAAGTGTTTTCTCTTTGTTACTAGACCTATTCCCCATTTATTTAGCATTTTCTCTCTGCTTCGATCCTATCAATAATAATCTTTCTAAACTTCATGAAGCTTTAAGTGTTTCTACAATTGCTAGACAATGCTCAGCATTTTCTGCTCGATCTATCAATGTGGTGCTTTCTAGAGCTTCATGGAAAACAAATGTTTTCTCATATTATAGATTCACATTTGAAATATTCTCAGCATTTTCTACTATACTGCTTCACGTCTATCAATAATAATCTTTTCTGGGATCATGAAGGTAAGTGTTTTCTCACTATTACAAGACCTATTCCCCATTTGTATATTCTCAGCATTTCTACCTCTGCTTCAGTCTATCAATAATAATCTTTTCTAGGACTTCATGAGCTTAGTGTTTCACTGAATTTTAGACCTATTCCCCATTTGATGTGCAGCATTTTCTACCCCATACCTTCCGTCCTATCAATAATAATCTTTCTAAGAGACTTCATGGAAAACAAATGTTTTTCTCACTGTTCTAGACATTTTTCTAATACCCAACTCGATCCTATCAATAATAATCTCTAGGACTTCATGGAAATGAAGTGTTTCTCATGATGCTAGACCTATTCCCCATTTAATATTCTCAGCATTTACTACCATACTTTAACTGGTCACCTCAGTAATAATCTTTTCTAGGACTTCATGGAAAACAAAGAGTGTTCTCCACCTTTAGACCTACTCCCCATTTATCCTTTCTAGCATTTTCTACGATACTGCTTCAGTCTATCAATAACCAATCTTTTCTAAATGGAAAACCAGTGTTTTCTCACTATTCTAGAACCTATTCCCATTTAATATGTCTCAACTTTCAAACATCGATCCTATCAATAATAATCTTTTCTAGCATAGAAACAAGTGTTTTCACCTGTTAATATATTCACATTTATTAAGCATTTACTACTATCTCTTCAGTCTATCAATAATAATCTTTCTGGGACTCATGGAAAACAAGTGTTTTCTCATATTCTTCCTTCTCAGCATTTTACCGTCCTATCAATAATAATCTTTTCTAGGACTTCATGGGCTTTTCTCACTGATTACTAGACCTACATTTATTATATTCTCATCATTTACTACTATTTTCTTCCATTCTATCAATAATAATCTTTTCTAGGACTTCATGAAGCAAGTGTTTCTCTATTAGATATTCCCCATTTATTATATTCTCAGCATTTACCTATACTGTATCATAATAATCTTTCTGAACTTCATGGAAAACAAGTGTTTTCTCACTATTATTATTCCCCATTTATTTATATTCTCAGCATTTACTATACTGCTTCAGTCTATCAACAATAATCTTTCTGAGACTTCATGGAAAACAAGTGTTTTCTCTGTTAATAGACCTATTCCCCATTTATTATATTCTCAGCATTTACTACCTACTTTCTGCTTCCGTCCTATCAATAATGTCTTTCTAGATGTGGATGTTCCTCACTTGTACTACAGACTGGCCCCACATACATGCCATTTCTCAGCATTTACTACTATGCTGCTTCAGTCTATCAACTAATGTCTTTTCTAGGACTCATGGAAAACAAAGTGTTTTCTCACTGTTACTGCCTATTCCCCATTTATTATTCTCAGCATTTACCATACTGCTTCAGTATCAATAATAATGCTTTCTAGATTCATGGAAAACAGATGTTTGTTATAAAGACACCATACATTATCATTTTCCCAGCATTTTCTACGATACTGCTTCCGATCTAATAATCTTTCTAGAACTTCATGAAAACAATGTTTTCTCACTTTATTACAAGACTTGTTCCCCATTTGTATTCTCCACTCTACTATGCCTTTCGATCTATCAATAATCTTTCTAAGTTTCATAGAAACAAGTGTTTTCACACTGTTAATATACCTATTTTTACATTTATTTATTCTCAGCATTTACTACTACTGCTTCGTCCTATCAATAATAATCTTTTCTAGGACTTCATGGAAACAAGTGTTTTCTCATAATACAGAACATTTATTTCTCAACATTTACTACTATACTGCTTCTCAATAATAATCTCTAGGACTTCATGGAAGCTGTTTTCTCACTAATTGCAAACCTATTCCCCATTTATTATATTCTCAGCATTTCTACTATATAACATATCAATAATATTTCTAGGATTTCATAGAAACAAGTGTTTTCACACTGTTAATATACCTATTCCCCATTTATTATATTCTCAGCATTTACTACTATACTGCTTCGATCCTATCAATAATAATCTTTTCTAGGACTTCATGGAAAACAAGTGTTTTCTCACTGTTACTAGACCTATTCCCCATTTATTATATTCTCAGCATTTACTACTATACTGCTTCGATCCTATCAATAATAATCTTTTCTAGGACTTCATGGAAAACAAGTGTTTCTCACTGTTACTAGACCTACTCCCCATTTATCATTTTCCCAGCATTTTCTACGATACTGCTTCGATCCTATCAATAATAATCTTTTCTAGGACTTCATGGAAAACCAGTGTTTTCTCACTGTTACTAGACCTACTCCCCATTTATCATTTTCCCAGCATTTTCTACTATACTGTTTCGATCCTATCAATAATAATCTTTTCTAGGACTTCATGGAAAACAAGTGTTTTCTCACTGTTACTAGACCTATTCCCCATTTATTATATTCTCAGCATTTACTACTATACTGCTTCGATCCTATCAATAATAATCTTTTGTAGGACTTCATGGAAAACAAGTGTTTTCTCACTGTTAATAGACCTATTCCCCATTTATTATATTCTCAGCATTTACTACTATACTGCTTCGATCCTATCAATAATAATCTTTTCTAGGACTTCATGGAAAACAAGTGTTTTCTCACTGTTAATAGACCTATTCCCCATTTATTATATTCTCAGCATTTACTACTATACTGCTTCGATCCTATCAATAATAATCTTTTCTAGGACTTCATGGAAAACAAGTGTTTTCTCACTGTTAATAGACCTATTCCCCATTTATTATATTCTCATCATTTACTACTATACTGCTTCAGTCTATCAATAATAATCTTTTCTAGGACTCATGGAAAACAAGTGTTTTCTCCTGTTAATAGATTGTTCATCATTTATTATAGCATTTACTACCTTAGATCCTATCAATAATAATCTTTTCTAGGACTTCATGGAAAACAAGTGTTTTAATACACTATTCATTTATTCCCTGATTTATTATATTCCTCAGCATTTTCTCACTGTTAATAGATTTCTTCTATTTATTATATTCTCAGCATTTACTACTATACTGCTCGATCCCTATCTTTTCACAGGACTTCATGGAAAACAAGTGTTTTCTCACTGTTAGCTGAACCTATTCCCCATTTGGCTCAGCATTTTTACTATACAAACCACGTCCTATCAATAATCTTTCTAGGACTTTTCATGAAGTAATTATTTTCACTGATACTAGACCTATTCCCCATTAATTCTCAGCATTTACTACTACTGCTCGATCTCTATCAATAATAATCTTTTCTAGGACTTCATGTAATTTCACTGATTAATGAACTATTCCCCATTTATATTCTCAGCATTTACTGCTTCGATCTATCAATATTTCTGTTTCATGGAAAACAAGTGTTTTCTCACTGTTAATAAGACCTATTCCCCATTTATTATATTCTCAGCATTTACTATACTGCTTCAGTCTATCAGCATTCACAAGGACTTCATGGAAATAGTGTTTTCTCACTGTTACCTAGCCTATTCCCCATTTAGTATATTCTCAGCATTTACTACTATCAATCTATCAATAATAATCTTTTCTAGGACATGGAAAACAGAAGTGTTTTCTCATGACCACTAGACCTATTCCCCATTTATTATATTCTCAGCATTTACTACTATACTGCTTCGATCCCTATCGAAATAATAATCTTTTCTAGGACTTCATGGAAAACAGATGTTTCTCCTTATTCACTAGACCTATTCCCCCATTTATTATATTCTCAGCATTTACTATACTAGCTCGATCCCCTATCCAACAATAATGCTTTCTAGAACTTCATGGAAAACAAGTGTTTTCTCTGATTGCAGACCTGTCCCCATTAATTATATTCTCAGCATTTTCTCTGCCACTTCGATCCTATCAACTAATAATCTTTTCTAGGATTCATGGGAAAATGGCTGTTAATAGACCTATTCCCATTTATTATATTCTCAGCATTTACTACTATCTCTTCCGATATCAATAATAATCTTTTCTAGAGACTTTTCATGGGAAAACAGAGGTGTTTTCTCCTTGTGCTCTATTCCCCATTTGTCTATTCTCCGAAACATTTACTACTACTTAGCTCGATGTCTTCATGAGGAAAACAAGTGTTTTCTCACTGTTACTAGATTATTCCCCATTTATCAGCATTTACTACCTGCTAACTCGATCCTATCAATAATAATCTTTTCTGACTTCATGGAAAGCAAATGTTTTCTCACTGTTACTTAGACCACATTACATTAATATATTCTCAGCATTTACTACTATACTGCTTCAGTCCTAATATTGTAATGCTTTCTAGGACTTTCATGGAAAACAAGTGTTTTCTCACTGTTAATGAACTCCCCATTTATTATATTCTCAGCATTACTACTATACCTTCCGATCCTATCAATAATAGTCTCTAGGTCATGAAAGAACAGGGTGTTTTCCTCACTGTTAATGCTATTCCCCATTTGAATATTCTCAGCATTTACTACCTCTGCTTTCAGTCCTATCAATGCTTTTGTAGAGCTTCATGGAAAACAAAGTGTTTCTCACAATTACTAGACCTATTCCCCATTTATTTATTCTCAGCATTTGCTACTATACTAGCTGTTCTCAAATGTATCCTCAGTTTCATGGAAAACAATTGCCTAGACCTATTCCCCATTTATTCTCAACATTCTTGCCTGCTTCGATCCTATCAATGCTCTGGGAACTTCATGGGAAAACAAGTGTTTTCTCACTGTTATTTTGTTGTATATTCTTGCTTTGCTGCTCGATCACATCAATAATAATCTTTTGTAGGACTTCATGGAAAACAAGTGTTTTTCTCACTGCCAACTCGTTTATTTATTATATTCTCAGCACATTTACTACCACTCTGCTTCATTCTATCCCATGCTAATCTTTTCAGATGGGAAAACTGATTACTAGACTATTCCAATTCAGCATTTACTGATCCTATCAATAATATCTTTTCTAGGGCTTCATGGAAAACAAGTGTTTTCTCATATTAATAGGCATATTCCCCATTTATTATATTCTCATCATTTACTACTATCTGCTTCCGATCCTATCAATAATAATCTTTCTAGGACTTCTGGAAAACAAATGTTTTCTCACTGTTCATCATTCTGTTGTTATTATATTCTCATGGCATTTACTACTATGCCACTTATCAATAATAATCTTTCTAAGGACTTCATGAGAAGAACAAGTGTTTTTCTCACTCTTTTTGTATTATATTCTCAGCATTTACTATACTGCTTCGATCCTATCAATAATAATCTTTTGGGACTTCATGGAAAACAAGTGTTTTCTCCTTGTTAATAGACCTATTCCCCATTTATTATATTCTATCATTTGCTACTATACTAATACGTCTATCAATGTCTTCTAGGACTCATGGAAGGCAAGTGTTTTCCTCACTGTGAAATAGTTTGTTCGCCATTTATTGTATTTACTACTATGCTACTTCGATCCTATCAATGTAATACCAAACTTCATGGAAAACAGGGTGTTTTCTCATGATTAATAGACCTATTCCCCATTAATTATATTCTCAGCATTTACTACATATACTTCGATCTATCAATAATAATCTTTTCTGGTTTTCATGGAAAACCAAGGTGTTTTCTCCTGTTGACCTGTCCCCATTTATTATATTCTCAGCATTGCTACTATATTGCTTCGATCCTATCCAATAATAATCTTTTCATAAGGACTTCATGAAAAAACAGGAGTACTCATAATTATTCCTATTTATTATATTCTCAGCATTTACTACTATCGATCCCTATCAATAATGTCTTTTCTAGAGACTTCATGGAAAACAAATGTTTTCTCCTTTGTTAATAAACTATTCCTATTTAATACTATTCTCAGCATTTACTACCTTCGATCCCTATCAATAATAATCTTTTGTAAATTTCATGGGGAAAACAAATGTTTCACTTCCTGTATTACTAATATTCCCCATTTATTTCCACTATTCTCAGCATTTACCTGCCTGCTTCGATCCAATAATAATCTTTTCTAGGACTTCATGAAACAAGTGTTTTCATCGTTATGACTATTCCCCCATTTATTATATTCTCAGCATTTACTACTATACTGCTCAATCTATCAATAATAATCTTTTCTAAAATTTCTCACTGTTACTAGACCTGTCCCCATTGAGCATTTGCTACTATACTACTTCATCTAATAATAATCTTTCTAGGACTTCATGGGGAAACAAGTGTTTTCACTTTGTTACTGTTATTCCCCATTTATTATATTCTCAGCATTTACTATATTGCTTCGATCCTATCAATAATAATATTTTCTAGGACTTCATGGAAAACAAGTGTTTTCTCCCTTTGTTAATAGACCTATTCCCATTTATTATATTCTCAGCATTTGCTACTATACTGCTTCAGTCAATAATAATCTTTTCTAGGACTTCATGGAAAACAAGTGTTTTCACTGATTGCTGAACCTATTCCCCATTGTGTATTCTCAGCATTTACTACTATACTACTTCGATCTATCAATATTAATCTTTCTAGGACTTCATGGAAAACAAGTGTTCTGCACTGTTATATTCTCAGCTGCTATGCTTCGATCTATCAATAATAATCTTTCTAGGACTTCATGGAAAACAATGTTTTCTCACTGTTACTAGACTATTCCCCATTTATTTATATTCTCAGCATTTACTACTATACTGCTTCCGATCCTATCAATAATCTTTTCCTAGGACTTCATGGAAAACAGGTGTTTTCTCACTGAAACCTATTCCCCATTTATTATATTCTCAGCATTTACTACTATACTGCTTCGATCCTATCAATAATAATCTTTTCTAAAACTTCATGGAAAACAAGTGTTTTCTCCCACTGTTAATAGACCTATTTAAGCCATTTATTATATTCTCCAGCATTTACTACTATACTTGCTTCGATCTAATCAATATATCTTTTCTAGGACTTCATGGAAAACAAGTGTTTTTCTGTTCTAGACTATTCCCCATTTATTATATTCTTCAGCATTTACTACTATGCTGCTTCCGTCCTATCAATATGTCTTTTCTAGGACTTCATGGAAAACAAGTGTTTTCTCACTGTTACTAATTCCCCATTTGAATATTCTCAGCATTTACTACTATGCTGCTTCAGTCTATCAATGTAATCTTTTCTAGGACTTCATGGAAAACAAGTGTTTCTCACTGTTAATGAACCACAATTTTATTTATTATATTCTCAGCATTTATACCATACTGCTTCAGTATCAATAATAATCTTTTCTAGGACTTCATGGAAAACAAGTGTTTTCTCACTGTTAACTGGAACTTATTCATCGATACCTTCTCAGCATTTACTACTATACTACTTCGATCCTATGTGTAATCTTTTCTAGGACTTCATGGAAAACAAGTGTTTTCTCACTGTTACTAGACCTATTCCCCATTTATTATATTCTCAGCATTTACTACTATACTGCTTCCGATCCTATCAATAATAATCTTTTCTTGGACTTCATGGAAAACAAGTGTTTTCTCACTGTTAATAGACCTATTCCCCATTTATTATATTCTCAGCATTTACTACTATACTGCTTCGATCCTATCAATAATAATCTTTTCTAGGACTTCATGGAAAACAAGTGTTTTCTCACTTGTTAATAGACCTATTCGCCATTTATTATATTCTCAGCATTTACTACTATACTGCTTCGATCCTATCAATAATAATCTTTTCTAGGACTTCATGGAAAACAAGTGTTTTCTCACTGTTACTAGACCTATTCCCCATTTATTATATTCTCAGCATTTACTACTATACTGCTTCGATCCTATCAATAATAATCTTTTCTAGGACTTCATGGAAAACAAGTGTTTTCTCACTGTTAATAGACCTATTCCCCATTTATTATATTCTCAGCATTTACTACTATACTGCTTCGATCCTATCAATAATAATCTTTTCTAGGACTTCATGGAAAACAAGTGTTTTCTCACTTATTTATAGACCTATTCCCCATTTATTATATTCTCAGCATTTACTACTATACTGCTTCGATCCTATCAATAATAATCTTTTCTAGGACTTCATGGAAAGATGTTTTCTCACTGTTACTAGACCTATTCCCATTTATTATATTCTCAGCATTTACTACTATACTGCTTCGATCCTATCAATAATAATCTTTTCTAGGACTTCATGGAAAACAAGTGTTTTCTCACTGTTAATAGACCTATTCGCCATTTATTATATTCTCAGCATTTACTACTATACTACTTCGATCCTATCAATAATAATCTTTTCTAGGACTTCATGGAAAACAAGTGTTTTCTCACTGTTACTAGACCTATTCCCCATTTATTATATTCTCAGCATTTACTACTATACTGCTTCGATCCTATCAATAATAATCTTTTCTAGGACTTCATGGAAAACAAGTGTTTTCTCACTGGTAATAGACCTATTCCCCATTTATTATATTCTCAGCATTTACTACTATACTGCTTCGATCCTATCAATAATAATCTTTTCAAAGGACTTCATGGAAAACAAGTGTTTTCTCACTGTTAATAGACCTATTCCCCATTTATTATATTCAGCATTTTTACTACTATACTGCTTCGATCCTATCAATAATAATCTTTTGTAGGACTTCATGGAAAACAAGTGTTTTCTCACTGTTACTAGACCTATTCCCATTTATTCTATTCTCAGCATTTACTATACTGCTTCGATCCTATCAATAATAATCTTTTCTAGGACTTCATGGAAAACAAGTGTTTTCTCACTGTTACTAGACCTATTCCCCATTTATTATATTCTCAGCATTTACTACTATACTGCTTCGATCCTATCAATAATAATCTTTTCTAGGACTTCATGGAAAACAAGTGTTTTCTCACTGTTAATAGACCTATTCCCATTTATTATATTCTCAGCATTTACTACTATACTGCTTCGATCCTATCAATAATAATCTTTTCTAGGACTTCATGGAAAACAAGTGTTTTCTCACTGTTACTAGACCTATTCCCCATTTATTATATTCTCAGCATTTACTACTATACTGCTTCGATCCTATCAATAATAATCTTTCTAGGACTTCATGGCAAACAAGTGTTTTCTCACTGTTACTAGACCTATTCCCCATTTATTATATTCTCTGTGCATTTACTACTATACTGCTTCGATCCTATCAATAATAATCTTTTGTAGGACTTCATGGAAAACAAGTGTTTTCACTGTTAATAGACCTATTCCCCATTTATTATATTCTCAGCATTTACTACTATACTGCTTCGATCCTATCAATAATAATCTTTTCTAGGACTTCATGGAAAACAAGTGTTTTCTCACTGTTAATAGACCTATTCCCCATTTATTATATTCTCAGCATTTACTACTATACTGCTTCGATCCTATCAATAATAATCTTTTCTAGGACTTCATGGAAAACAAGTGTTTTCTCACTGTTAATAGACCTATTCGCCATTTATTATATTCTCAGCATTTACTACTATACTGCTTCGAATCCTATCAATAATAATCTTTTCTAAGTTCATGGAAAACAAGTGTTTTCTCACTGTTAATAGACCTATTCCCCATTTATTATATTCTCAGCATTTACTACTATACTGCTTCGATCCTATCAATAATAATCTTTTCTAGGACTTCATGGAAAACAAGTGTTTTCTCACTGTTAATAGACCTGTCCCATTTATTATATTCTCAGCATTTACTACTATACTACTTCGATCCTATCAATAATAATCTTTTCTAGGACTTCATGGAAAACAAAGTGTTTTCTCACTGTTAATAGACCTATTCCCCATTTATTATATTCTCAGCATTTACTACTATACTGCTTCGATCCTATCAATAATAATCTTTTGTAGGACTTCATGGAAAACAAGTGTTTTCTCACTGTTACTAGACCTATTCCCCATTTATTATATTCTCAGCATTTACTACTATACTGCTTCGATCCTATCAATAATAATCTTTTCTAGGACTTCATGGAAAACAAGTGTTTTCTCACTGTTACTAGACCTATTCCCCCATTTGTGCTATTCTCAGCATTTACTACTATACTGCTTCGATCCTATCAATAATAATCTTTTCTAGGAATTCATGGAAAACAAGTGTTTTCTCACTGTTAATGGACCTATTCCCCATTTTATTATATTCTCAGCATTTACTACTATACTGCTTCGATCCTATCAATAATAATCTTTTCTAGGACTTCATGGAAAACAAGTGTTTTCTCACTGTTAATAGACCTATTCCCATTTATTATATTCTCAGCATTTACTACTACTGCTTCGATCCTATCAATAATAATCTTTTCTAGGACTTCATGGAAAACAAGTGTTTTCTCACTGTTAATAGACCTATTCCCCATTTATTATATTCTCAGCATTTACTACTATACTGCTTCGATCCTATCAATAATAATCTTTTTGTAGGACTTCATGGAAAACAAGTGTTTTCTCACTGTTACTAGACCTATTCCCCATTTATTCCTATTCTCAACATTTACTACTATACTGCTTCGATCCTATCAATAATAATCTTTTCTAGGACTTCATGGAAAACAAGTGTTTCTCACTGTTACTAGACCTACTCCCCATTTACCATTTTCACAGCATTTTCTGCTGCTTCGATCCTATCAATAATAATCTTTTCTAGGACTTCATGGAAAACAAGTGTTTTCTCACTGTTACTAGACCTATTCCCCATTTATTATATTCTCAGCATTTACTACTATACTGCTTCGATCCTATCAATAATAATCTTTTCTAGGACTTCACATGGAAAACAAGTGTTTTCTCACTGTTACTAGACCTATTCCCCATTTATTATATTCTCAGCATTTTCTACTATACTGCTTCGATCCCACTATCAATAATAATCTTTTGTAGGACTTCATGGAAAACAAGTGTTTTCTCACTGTTAATAGACCTATTCCCCATTTATTATATTCTCAGCATTTACTACTCTCTGCTTCAGTCCTCAATAATCTTTTCTAGGACTTCATGGAAAACAAGTGTTTTCTCACTGTTAATAGACTATATTCTTCATTATTATATTCTCAGCATTTACTACTATACTGCTTCGATCCCCCTATCAGCCTTGATACTTTTCTAGGACTTCATGGAAAACAGAGTGTTTTCTCACTGTTAATGAACCTATTCCCCATTTATTATATTCTCATCATTTTTACTACTATACTGCTTCGATCTATCAATAATAATCTTTTCTAGGACTTCATGGAAAACAAGTGTTTTCTCACTGTTAATAGACCTATTTGTAATTTTATTTATATTCTCAGCATTGGCTACTATACTACTTCGATCCTATCAATAATAATCTTTCTAGGACTTCATGGAAAACAAGTGTTTTCTCACTGTTAATAGACCTATTCCCCATTTATTATATTCTCAGCATTTACTACTATACTGCTTCGATCTATCAATAATAATCTTTTGTAGGACTTCATGGAAAACAAGTGTTTTCTCACTGTTACTAGACCTATTCCCCATTTATTATATTCTCAGCATTTACTACTATACTGCTTCGATCCTATCAATAATAATCTTTTCTAGGACTTCATGGAAAACAAGTGTTTTCTCACTGTTATAGAACCTATTCCCCATTTATTATATTCTCAGCATTTACTACTATACTGCTTCGATCTGTCAATAATAATCTTTTCTAGGAATTCATGGAAAACAAGTGTTTTCTCACTGTTAATAGACCTATTCCCCATTTATTATATTCTCAGCATTTACTACTATACTGCTTCAGTCTATCATCCTTGTCTTTTCTAGGACTTCATGGAAAACAAGTGTTTTCTCACTGTTACTAGACCTATTCCCCATTTATTATATTCTCAGCATTTACTACTATATTATTCGATCCTATCAATAATAATCTTTTCTAGGACTTCATGGAAAACAAGTGTTTTCTCACTGTTAATAGACCTATTCCCCATTTATTATATTCTCAGCATTTACTACTATACTGCTTCTGATCCTATCAATAATAATCTTTTCTAGGACTTCATGGAAAACAAGTGTTTTCTCACTGTTAATAGACCTATTCCCCATTTATTCTATTCTCAGCATTTACTACTATACTGCTTCGATCCTATCAATAATAATCTTTTCTAGGACTTCATGGAAAACAATTGTTTTCTCACTGTTAATAGACCTATTCCCCATTTATTATATTCTCAGCATTTACTACTATCCTGCTTCAGTCCTACTCAATAATAATCTTTTCTAGAACTGTGAAAGCAGTCTTTTCTACTGTTAATAGACCTATTCCCCATTTATTATATTCTCAGCATTTACTACTATACTGCTTCGATCCTATCAATAATAATCTTTTCCAGGACTTCCATGGAAAACAAGTGTTTTCTCACTGTTACTAGACCTATTCCCCATTTATTATATTCTCAACATTTTACTATACTGCTTCGATCCTATCAATAATAATCTTTCTAGGACTTCATGGCAAACAAGTGTTTTCTCACTGTTACTAGACCTATTCCCCATTTATTATATTCTCAGCATTTACTACTATACTGCTTCGATCCTATCAATAATAATCTTTTGCGTTCCATGGAAAACAAGTGTTTTCTCACTGTTAATAGACCTATTCGCCATTTATTATATTCTCAGCATTTACTATACTGCTTCGATCCTATCAATAATAATCTTTTCTAGGACTTCATGGAAAACAAGTGTTTTCTCACTGTTAATAATTCTCTTCCCCATTTATTATATTCTCAGCATTTACTACTATACTGCTTCAAATTCTATCAATAATAATCTTTTGTAGGACTTCATGGAAAACAAGTGTTTTCTCACTGTTAATAGACTTTATTACGCTGTTTATTATATTCTCAGCATTTACTACTATACTGATTCGATCCTATCAATAATAATCTTTTCTAGGACTTCATGGCAAACAAGTGTTTTCTCACTGTTTACTAGACCTATTCCCCATTTATTATATTCTCAGCATTTACTACTATACTGCTTCAGTCCTATCAATAATAATCTTTTCTAGGACTTCATGGAAAACAAGTGTTTTCTCACTGTTAATAGACCTATTCCCCATTTATTATATTCTCCTTTGGCCCCTTCCTATCTGCTTCGATCCTATCAACTTAATGTGATTTCATGGCAAACAAGTGTTTTCTCCTGTTACTAGACCTATTCATAGTAATATATTCTCAGCATTTACTACTATACTGCTTCGATCCTATCAATAATAATCTTTTCTAGGACTTCATGGCAAACAAGTGTTTTCTCACTGTTACTAGACCTATTCCCCATTTTATTATATTCTCAGCATTTACTACTATACTGCTTCGATCCTATCAATAATAATCTTTTTCTAGGACTTCATGGCAAACAAGTGTTTTCTCACTGTTACTAGACCTATTCCCCATTTATTATATTCTCAGCATTTACTACTATACTGCTTCGATCCTATCAATAATAATCTTTTCTAGGACTTCATGGCAAACAAGTGTTTTCTCACTGTTACTAGACCTATTCCCCATTTATTATATTCTCAGCATTTACTACTATACTGCTTCGATCCTATCAATAATAATCTTTTCTAGGACTTCATGGAAAACAGTGTTTTCTCACTGTTACTAGACCTATTCCCCATTTATTATATTCTCAGCGACATACTATACTGCTTCGATCCTATCAATAATAATCTTTTCTAGGACTTCATGGCAAACAGTGTTTTTCTCACTGTTATAGACTATTCCCCATTTATTATATTCTCAGCATTTACTACTATACTGCTTCGATCCTATCAATAATAATCTTTTCTAGGACTTCATGGAAAACAAGTGTTTCTCACTGTTAATAGACCTATTCCCCATTTATTATATTCTCAGCATTTACTACTATACTGCTTCGATCCTATCAATAATAGTCTTTTCTGATTTCTGGCAAACAAGTGTTTTCTCACTGTTACTAGACCTATTCGCCATTTATTATATTCTCAGCATTTGCCCCACTACTATACTGCTTCGATCCTATCAATAATCTTTTCCTGGACTTCCATGGCAAACAAGTGTTTTCTCACTGTTACTAGACCTATTCCCCATTTATTATATTCTCAGCATTTACTACTATACTGCTTCGATCCTATCAATAATAATCTTTTCTAAGACTGTGGCAAACAAGTGTTTTCTCACTGTTACTAGACCTATTCCCCATTTATTATATTCAGCATTTACTACTACACTGCTTCGATCCTATCAATAACCCAATCTTGAATTTCACTGGCAAATAGTGTTTTCTCACTGTTACTAGACCTATTCCCCATTTATTATATTCTCAGCATTTACTACTATACTGCTTCGATCCTATCAATAATAATCTTTTCTAGGACTTCATGGAAAACAAGTGTTTTCTCACTGTTACTAGACCTATTCCCCATTTATTATATTCTCAGCATTTACTATACTGCTTCGATCCTATCAATAATCTTTCTAGGACTTCATGGCAAACAAGTGTTTTCTCACTGTTACTAGACCTATTCCCCATTTATATTCTCAGCATTTACTACTATACTGCTTCGATCCTATCAATAATAATCTTTTCTAGGACTTCATGAAGAAACTAAGTCATTTTTTCTCACTGTTAATAGACCTATTCCCCATTTATTATATTCTCAGCACTTTCTACTATACTGCTTCGATCCTATCAATAATAATCTTTTTTTAGGACTTCATGGAAAGCAAGTGTTTTCTCACTGTTAATAGACCTATTCCCCATTTATTATATTCTCAGCATTTACTACTATACTGCTTCGATCCTATCAATAATAATCTTTTCTAGGACTTCATGGCAAACAAGTGTTTTCTCACTGTTACTAGACCTATGCTTGTTATTATATTCTCAGCATTTACTACTATACTGCTTCAGTCCCTGTAATATGTCTTTTCTAGGACTTCATGGCAAACAAGTGTTTTCTCACTTGTTACTAGACCTATTCCCCATTTATTATATTCTCAGCATTTACTACTATACTGCTTCGATCTATCAATAATAATCTTTTCTAGGACTTCATGGCAAACAAAGTGTTTTCTCACTGTTACTAGACCTATTCCCCATTTATTATATTCTCAGCATTTACTACTATACTGCTTCGATCCTATCAATAATCTTTTGGACTTCATGGCAAACAAGTGTTTTCTCACTGTTACTAGACCTATTCCCCATTTATTATATTCTCAGCATTTACTACTATACTGCTTCGATCCTATCAATAATAATCTTTTCTAGGACTTCATGGAAAACAAGTGTTTCACTGTTAATAGACCTATTCCCCATTTATTATATTCTCAGCATTTACTACTATACTGCTTCGATCCTATCAATAATAATCTTTTGTAGGACTTCATGGAAAACAAGTGTTTTCTCACTGTTAATAGACCTATTCGCCATTTATTATATTCTCAGCATTTACTACTATACTGCTTCGATCCTATCAATAATAATCTTTTCTAGGACTTCATGGCAAACAAGTGTTTTCTCACTGTTACTAGACTATTCCCCATTTATTATATTCTCAGCATTTACTACTATACTGCTTCGATCCTATCCAATAATAATCTTTTGTAGGACTTCATGGAAAACAAGTGTTTTCTCACTGTTAATAGACCTATTCGCCATTTATTATATTCTCAGCATTTACTACTATACCAGCTTCGATCCTATCAATAATAATCTTTTCTAGGACTTCATGGAAAACAAGTGTTTTCTCACTGTTAATAGACCTATTCCCCATTTATTATATTCCTTTTACTACTATACTGCTTCGATCCTATCAATAATAATCTTTCGGTTTCATGGAAAACAAGTGTTTTCTCACTGTTAATAGACCTATTCCCCATTTATTATATTCTCAGCATTTACTACTATACTGCTTCGATCCTATCAATAATAATCTTTTCTAGGACTTCATGGAAAACAAGTGTTTTCTCACTGTTAATAGACCTATTCGCCATTTATTATATTCTCAGCATTTACTACTATACTGCTTCGATCCTATCAATAATAATCTTTCTAGGACTTCATGGAAAACAAGTGTTTTCTCACTGTTACTAGACCTATTCCCCATTTATTATATTCTCAGCATTTACTACTATACTGCTTCGATCCTATCAATAATAATCTTTTCTAGGACTTCATGGAAAACAAGTGTTTTCTCACTGTTAATAGACTATTCCCCACATTTATTATATTCTCAGCATTTACTACTATACTGCTTCGATCCTATCAATAATAATCTTTTCTAGGACTTTATGAAAGCAAGTGTTTTCTCACTGTTACTAGACCTATTTCTATTTATTATATTCTCAGCATTTACTACTATACTGCTTCGATCCTATCAATAATAATCTTTTCTAGGACTTCATGGAAAACAAGTGTTTTCTCACTGTTAATAGACCTATTCCCCATTTATTATATTCTCAGCATTTACTACTATACTGCTTCGATCCTATCAATAATAATCTTTTCTAGGACTTTATGGAAAACAAGTGTTTTCTCACTGTTAATAGACCTATTCCCCATTTATTATATTCAGCATTTACTACTATACTGCTTCGATCCTATCAATAATAATCTTTTCTATGACTTCATGGAAAACAACTGTTTTCTCACTGTTACTAGACCTATTCCCCATTTATTATATTCTCAGCATTTACTACTATACTGCTTCGATCCTATCAATAATAATCTTTTCTAGGACTTCATGGAAAACAAGTGTTTTCTCACTGTTAATAGACCTATTCCCCATTTATTATATTCTCAGCATTTACTACTATACTGCTTCGATCCTATCAATAATAATCTTTTCTAGGACTTCATGGAAAACAAGTGTTTGCTCACTGTTAATAGACCTATTCCCCATTTATTATATTCTCAGCATTTACTACTATACTTCTTC
>JBBBDQ010031260.1:0-21491 GCA_037127315.1 Ascarosepion bandense | reverse complement strand
ATATATATATATATATAAGGCAAGATGTTTGTGTGTGTGTTTATCTGTCTGTATGTCTCTATTTTTTCAGCACTTTTATTTTAGTTTTTGCTTCGGGTTTGGCTTTAAGTAGGTATAATTATAGTTCTTAGTCTCAGCCATGATACCATTTGCTTAGAGGACTGATTTAGCCTTCAAAATTCAGTTTACGACGAAAAAAACTTATTTGATATCGATAGCAGGAAATCAAAATTTGACTTACATGCATTCATTTTTCTTTCACTCTACGGTTTCGCTTTAACTGGAAACAACTATTGCTTTTTAGTCTTTCATGCCAATGTCCAAAGAGTCTGAGCTCCAGAACCATGGATTAGTTTGAAAGCTTTCATTATACCCGAGCAACGCCGGGTTATACTGCTAGTTAGTTTTAAAAGGAAAATCTACATGATCCTTCGAAAATGCTACATATGCGCGACATTTTATAAATTGATTTTGTGCGTGCTTCGTAAATGGAAGAAGGAAATATATCATCGCCAGAAAATCTTTCATGGCTTGATAGATTGTATTTGAAAATGGCTTCGGTCTGCCTGCCTGACATTGTTGTTCAAGATGGCAAAATCTTTTACATACAGGATCTGTTTTTTGTTTTTTTTATCACTTTATTTCTTTTCGGAATGAAGCCATTACACCGAAAGAAAGTGAAAAAGACAAATATAAAAATAGTCAATGAGAAAACGAGAGTAGAATCATTAGGCACGATTCTCTTCTCTCTTGCCATAGAAAGCGGAAAATAAACGTTTCTTTCCAAAGACACTTGGAAAACCAATTGTAAGGTGACACCTTATCATACAGTTATCGTCCTTTACTTTAAATAAGACAAGATTACATTTTTTTTTTAACTTGCCAGCATTAGGATCTGAATAAATAACAGCAGTAATAAACGACATCCCAAGATTAAAGTAGCTTCCGTTTACTGACATTTATTGTCGTTCTCCTTAACACCGTTGCTAAACATTTTTCTATCTTCTCACGGAATTATGATTATTTCTTAATATAGAGTGCGTTGTTGTGTAGTGAATATCGTCTCTGAACGAGAACTCGAAAAGCCGAGTTTCAATTCAAGTGGAATTTGTTGCATTCACTTTCGCGCAAATACTCTTGGGAAAGGTATTAATCCGTCTCTTCTACCTCCTGATATGGGTTAAATATCAGGACAAATTGGGTTCTATAGGCTTGGTTGGCAACCAGTCTACCGCAGAAAGTAATGGCAACCTACTGCGGGAAAATCTTCTGTCAAAGCGTGTATCACTTATGGCACTTAATTGACTGATTTATTACAGAAGAAAAGACTACAGTTTATGACATAAAAACTCAATTTCTGTGTTTGCGGAATCATCAGTTATTATATTATTTACACCCGAACTGATGTTCACATCAGTTGTTATTATCACAATATTTTGGCCGTTGTGCACTTCGGGTTCTGGAGTTTGTGCGGAACCTCTTCATTTTGCCGCTCCCTATTTAGTGGCCCCTCATCGTTGTACCGAGCACGTGGCCAGCCCTCCATTGTTTAGTCACCCTCTATGCAAGGCAATAAAACCACGAAGACACAACGGGGGTTACTGAGTGAGAAAGAATAAGAAAAAAAAGAGAAATGTTATTAAGGAGAGAGAACAATAGAAGAGTAATCATGAAGACTGTAGATAACGATTGACATTGCATTTGAATTTTTGAAGATTGTAGGTGGTAGACACAAGGGGTTACTGAGTGAGAAAGAATAAGAAAAAAGAGAAATATTATTAAGGAGTGATAACAACAGAAGAGTAATCAAGAAGAGAGTAGATTGCATTTGAATCTTTTAATAACAAAATTGGCTGGAAAGCATGAAGAGTGTTCCTGTTGAGGATCACCCCTTTTTGGATACAAGAATGGACTTGCCTAATGTGTACATCTTATCCTGCCGATACAGAGAACAGTAGTTGTAAAAGAGTTGCTGAGACTCTACAACTATAACACTGTCAGCTCTCTGCCTTCGGGTAGAGGGCGCTCTCTGCTTCCGAGCAGAGAGCAATAACCCAGTCGTGGTTCCGCCGAAGGGTAGAACCACGACTGGGCAAAAATAGACAGACATATTTTTGGCCCGGCTATATGGCCGGGAATACCCACATTAAAATGACCATGTGTCACATCCGGCCTTGCGTGGGAAGGCTAGTAAATACAGTTGTAAAAGAGTTGCTGAGACTCTACAACTATAACACTGTCAGCGCTCTGCCTTCGGGTAGAGGGCGCTCTCTGCTTCCGAGCAGAGAGCAATAACCCAGTCGTGGTTCCGCCGAAGGGTAGAACCACGACTGGGCAAAAATAGACAGCCATTTTTTGGCCGGGCCATATAGCCCGGAAATCCCAGTCATAACTGACCATGTGTCACATGTTGCCCTTACTGGGAGGGACAACTAAATATAGTTGTAAAGAGTTACTGAGACTCTTCAACTATAACACTGTCAGCGCTCTGCCTTCGGGTAGAGGGCGCTCTCTGCTTCCGAGCAGAGAGCAATAACCCAGTCGTGGTTCCGCCGAAGGGTAGAATCACGACTGGGCAAAAATAGACAGCCATTTTTTGGCCGAGCCATATAGCCCGGAAATCCCAGTCATAACTGACCATGTGTCACATGTTGCCCTTACTGGGAGGGACAACTAAATATAGTTGTAAAGAGTTGCTGAGACTCTTCAACTATAACACTGTCAGCGCTCTGCCTTCGGGTGGAGGGCGCTCTCTGCTTCCGAGCAGAGAGCAATAACCCAGTCGTAGTTCCGCAGAAGGGTAGAAGCACGACTGGGGAATAATAGACAGACATGCTGGTGTCCAGACCATTAATTTTTCAATCTCCCAATCCCTTACGCAAGTGGTGGACTTCCCTACGCGTTTCTCCAATAACCCTAACGGAAGGGACTCGCTACTAGACCTCTGCTTCACTTCCATCCCAAATTCTTGCACCACCAGACAGCTCTGTCCTCTCGGAAATTCTGACCACGCCATAGTTTCTGTCAACCTCTCATTCCACTCCACCCCTACCCAAGAAACCCAGACCAGCAGAATATCCTACTGCTATCAAAGAGCAGACTGGGATTCGTTCCGTGACTTCCTCTGCGACATCTCTTGGAACAATGTTTTTAGTCTTCCCATCGAAAACTGTGCATCAGAGGTCTCCTCCTGGGTTAAGGCTGGCATCGATGCTTTCATTCCTGCCAGGAAATTTCAGCTTAAATTCCATTCGTCTCCCTGGTTCTCGCCCCCTTGCTCGGCCGCCATTGCCCACCGGAATCACTTCTTCCGGCTTTATCGTAGCCACGCGTCGGACCAAAACAGGCGCCTTTTCGCCTCAGCTCGTAATAAGTGTAAAAAGATACTTAAGGAAGCTAAGATGCTGTTTGCTGCCAGAATGAAGCAGCGCATAGCACCCTCTAAGTTCGGAGCCAAAGACGACTGGCGCCTCTGTAAAAGCGTGCTTAACAAGAGTAAGTTCTCAAGACCCCCACTAATCAACGAGTTTGAGGTCCTCACCTCCTCATCGGACAAGGCTGAATGCTTTGCCTGTAGATTCTCGACCAATTCGAGTCTGGATTCGTCTGGAGTCCTTACCCCCGATTTCCCATCTAGAACTGAGGCCCAATTGAATGACGTCCACATCACGCCCTCGCTGATTTCTAGCATAATCTCAAAACTTGACCCTCACAAAGCGAGTGGTGGGGACGGAATCCCAATCATAGTCTTGAAGAAATGTGCCCCTGAACTCTCCTCTGTCCTTTCTAAGCTCTACAACCTCTGCCTATCTTCCTCCCGCTTTCCTGCCTGTTGGAAGTCTTCTTCTGTGGTTCCAATATTCAAGAACACTGGTGAACCATCGGACCCCGCAAATTACCACCCTATCAGCATACTTCCGATCTTCGGCAAAATGTTCGAAGCCATTATCAATGCCGAGATCGTTCAGCATCTCACAGCTCACGGTCTCCTCTCGGACAAACAGTATGGCTTCCGCTTCACCAGGTCTACTGCTGATATGCTAACGACAATCACTGAGTATATATACCAGGCTCTCGACAAGAATGGTGAAGCGCGAACCGTCGCCTTGGATATCTCTAAAGCATTCGACAGAGTATGGCATGCCGGCCTTCTACGGAAACTGCGAAGCTACGGCATAACTGGACTTTTGTTGGACTTAATCCAGTCATTCCTCTCTAAACGCACACTGAAGGTGGTATTAAACGGACATGCCTCCCAGAACTACCCTACAAACGCGGGTGTCCCCCAAGGCTCTATCCTACGTCCTACGCTCTTTCTAATCTACATCAATGATCTCCCCGATGCCATAAGATCGCAAGTAGGCATGTACGCCGATAATACCACAGTTTACTCTCGCCTCGATCAAAAATCTGGTGTTGGTGACAAGGCGAACCTCGCTGCCGAGCTTGAAAGGACCTCCAATCCGTGGTGGATTGGGGTAAGAAATGGCTCGTAAAATTCAATTCTTCCAAAACGAAGCTGCTGTCAATTAACCACCACAGACAACCGCACCTCCCTCCTATTTGCATGGAACAGGCTTGCCTCCCAGAGAGTAAAACACTACGCCTGCTCGGCCTGACACTCTCAGCGGACCTGAAGTAGAATGACTACGTCGAATCCATTGCTAAATCTACTGCTATGAAAGTCGGCTCTCTTTCCGTCTGAATCTATCCTGCACTTATATAAATCTACCATCCGCCCGTGTTTTGAATACTGCTGCTACATCTGGTCGGGTGCCCCTGCTATTCTCCTCGGGGTTTTTGACAAAATACAGCGAAGAATCTGTAATGTGATTGATACCGACTTAGCTGACCGCCTGCAGTCACTCTCTCACCGGCGTGACGTGGCTTCCCTGTGCCTCTTCTATAAATACTTTCATGGCTTCTGCTCTGATGAACTTAAATCACTGGTGCCCCCTAGGTGTGAATTTGCACGAGATACTAGATTGGCAACTAGGTCCCACCCTTTTCCAGTGAAACCGATGAAATGTAACCGCAATTTTTACTCCAACAGCTTCTTTTCTCGCGCTTCACGCCTGTGGAATTCCCTTCCGCATGCTTGCTTCCCCGACGGCTACAACCTCCAGGAGTTTAAATGTAGGGTCAATAGACACCTCCTAACACACTAACTCACACCCATTTTCTCCAACTCTCTCCCTATGTACATCCTAACTCGTCTATCACCCTCCTGACATTTCCTATACCCAATCGCTCTATGTAACAACTTGCGCTATAGTGGCAGTGGAATGCCTTGCTTGGGGTGACATGATTATATATATATATATATATATATAAGGCAAGATGTGTGTGTGTGTGTGTGTGTGTGTTTGTTTGTGTTTATCTGTCTGTATGTCCTTTATACAAATGCACAATCTTTATCCGATTCTCACCAAACTTCACGCAAATATTCTTTAGGCTGAGTCTGAGCTCCAGGACCATGGATTAGTTTTCAAGCTTTCATTACACCCGAGCAACGCCGGGTTATACTGCTAGTACATAATATTACTAAACGCGCACAATATTTGCTTGGTTATTGTAATATACACATCATCCCATCTAACCTATTATGTTATTAAAAAATATAAAAATCATTGGTAATTGATGTCTCTACAGCGCCAGTGTATACATTTTTACTTAGGTATCTCCACTGATTTGACAACGAAATATTAATTAATTTTTCCTTCAACCAGTTATTCAAAAATATATACTTTAATATTTACCACGTGAGCTACAATGAAAATAAAACGAAATAAATATGATATATAATTTGGTTTCTGCGCCGGGATTCCTTGGGACATGAACTTTATTTTAAGGGTTACGCAAGGGTAAAAAAAGGTTTGAGAAACGATGGTCTAAAGGGGCCATCTCATCTTGTTTTCATTTTAGTCCTTTTTGCTTTTGTCTTTTATTTATTTATTTTTACGACTAATGACTGAGTGAATTTTGAAGAGCAACGTCTTGCCGCCAGATACACCTTATAGAGAAAATTAAATAAAACTAACTCGTCTACACAACTGTGACATAACCAACTTGTTAGTTTTAAGCATACGAATATATGCCAAGCTCTCGACAAGAATTCCCATCACTGAGAATATACACCACGCCTTCGACAAGCATTCTCATCACTGAGTATATATGCCAGGCTCTCGACAAGAATTCCCATCACTAAGTATATACGCCAGGCTCTCGACAAGCATTCAAATGATTAAGTATATATACCAGGCTCTCGACAAGCATTTCCATCACTGAGTATATATGCCAGGCTCTCGACAAGAATTCCCATCACTGAGAATATATGCCAGGCCCTCGACAAGCATTCCCCTCACTGAGTATATATACCACGCCTTCGACAAGCATTCTCATCACTGAGTATATATGCCAGGCTCTCGACAAGAATTCCCATCACTGAGTATATACGCCAGGCTCTCGACAAGAATTCCCATCACTAAGTATATACGCCAGGCTCTCGACAAGCATTCCCATGATTACGTATATATACCAGGCTCTCGACAAGCATTTCCATCACTGAGTATATATGCCAGGCTCTCGACAAGAATTCCCATCACTAAGTATATACGCCAGGCTCTCGACAAGCATTCCCATGATTAAGTATATATATCAGGCTCTCGACAAGCATTTCCATCACTGAGTATATACGCCAGGCTCTCGACAAGAATTCCCATCACTGAGAATATATGCCAGGCCCTCGACAAGCATTCCCCTCACTGAGTATATATACCACGCCTTCGACAAGCATTCTCATCACTGAGTATATATGCCAGGCTTTCGACAAGCATTCCCATCACTGAGTATATACGCCAGGCTCTCGACAAGAATTCCCATGATTAAGTATATATACCAGGCTCTCGACAAGAATTCCCATCACTGAGTATATATGCCAGGCTCTCGACAAGAATTCCCATCACTGAGAATATATGCCAGGCCCTCGACAAGCATTCCCCTCACTGAGTATATATGCCAGGCTTTCGACAAGCATTCCCATCACTGAGTATATACGCCAGGCTCTCGACAAGAATTCCCATCACTAAGTATATACGCCAGGCTCTCGACAAGCATTCCCATGATTAAGTATATATACCAGGCTCTCGACAAGCATTTCCATCACTGAGTATATACGCCAGGCTCTCGACAAGAATTCCCATCACTGAGTATATATGCTAGGCTTTCGACAAGAATTCCCATAAATGAGAATATCTACCAGGCTTTCAACATGAATTCCCATCACTGAGTATATATGCCAGGCTTTCGACAAGAATGCTGAAGTTCGAACTGTCGCCCTGGATATTTCCAAAGCGTTTGACAGAGTCTGGCATGCTGGCCTTTTTTGCAAGCTGCGTGGCCATGGTATAACTGGACAGTTGTTTGACCTAGTCCAGTCAATCCTCACAAATCACACAGTGAAGGTTGCATTGATCAGACATGCCTCCCAATACTACCATAACGCAGGTGTCCCTCAAGGCTCTATTCTAGATCCTACGCTTTTCCTGATCTATATCAACGATCTCCTCGATGTAATAAGATCCCAAGTAGGCATATACGCTGACGACACAACCGTTTACTCTCGTCTCTATTAAAAATCTGCTGAGGTTGACAAAGCGAACCTCGCTGCCAAGCTTGAGAAGGACCTCCAATCCGTGGTGGACTGTGGTAAGAAATGGTTGATAAATTTTAATGCTTCCAAAATGAAGCTGCTATCTATTAACCACCATAGACAATCGCTCTTACCCCTCATTAGCATGGAGCAGGCTAGCCTTCCTGGGAGCAAAACACTACGCCTCCTTGGCCTAACTCTCTCATCGGATCTCAAGTGAAATGACTATATCGAATCCATAGCTAAATCCGCTGCTAAGAAGGCAGGTCAGCTGTAGTCGCTCTCTCACCGGTGTGGCTTCCCCGCGCCTCTTTTACAAATACTTTCACGGCTTCTGCTTCAATGAACTTAGCTCTGTACTAGACTAGCAACTAGGTCCCACCCTTTTATAGTAAAACCAATAAAATGTAACTGCAATTTCTACTCTAATAGCTTCTTTTCTTGCATTTCCCCCTTGTAGAATTCTCTTCCATATACTTGCTTCCCCGACAACTACAATCTCCAGGAATTTAAATGTAAGGTCAATAGTCATCTCCTATCTCACTAACTCGCATAAGCTCTTTTCTCTATGCCACCCCCATTACACCGGTATTCTCATCCGTCTATTACTCTCCTCCTGACACTTCCTATAACTAACCACTCTTCCTCATCACTTTTCCTGCGCAATAGTGGCAGTAAAATGCCTTGCTTGGGGTGAAATGATTAAAAAAAATTCTGTGATGTGGTATTTACATTGTTCGGATTGTTGTCCTCATCTTTTTTGTCATATTCACCTGTTATTGTTCGCTTCAACCTTCTTCAGTTGACTAGATTTTTGAACCAAACTCTTTATTTCAATCACTGGGGTAGATTGTTCTCGTCCCATGAGTGATACCACTTCCAGATATCTTAGTTATCTCCAGTTAACTCAAATCTTCAAATTTTGTTCGCCAGGTATTGAACTCACAATCCTTTGGGTCAAGTCACTGAATCCAACCAGTGTTTTTATCGACTGGGCAATGTGCTCTTGAGGACAGTGTCTGAATTTTGTGAACTTATAAACCTAATAACTCATTCTCATTTTTTTTTTTTTTGCCAGGGCTCATATTACAATATTGGTGTTAGTTATTGGTTTTAGACGATCATGGCCTTCTACGTCTCCCTACCCCTGGTGGCTCTTAGCACGCTTTCTCTTGTAACATCTCGCAACCCTCATTCTGTCATCCACCTGCTCAGGCCCTCCAAATATGTTATCCGCTGCTTTCCTCTGTCTCTTTTTCCCTCTATCTGGACTGTTAATACCAGGTTCTCCGAGCCCTCCTTCCTCATTGCATGTCCCAGGAACTTCAGTTGTCTCTTCTTTTTAGTTTCCATTCTTTCCAACACCTCACCATTGTACGGTTTTGGATTCTGAGTTGTCCTTCTCTATAACTAATACTTTTTATAAGTATTAATCATTCGTATACGCTTATTTAAATGGAGTTGACCGTTTGAGAACAACTGGTAATAGTAAGTAAACCTCCTCAAAAGAAAAAAATAAATAAATAAGCAGTTGAAATTTCAAGGGTACATAATCAGGAAAAGGGGTTTGGAGAATCTGACACTCACAGGACGCACTGAAGACATGAAAAATAACAACGCATAATATAGTGAGCTTGTGTAAATACTTGGCGGAAGAAGGTTTAAGAGAATTAACAAAAAGGCGAATGTCAGTAAATTATGGAGAGCTATGATCTTCCACGTCCTGAAGGGACACGGCACATAAAGATAGTAATTAATGGCTTATAGTTTTATTTCTATAGCCGAGATCCTAAAGTCTTTGTGAACTTCACGATTCTTTCCATGCCTGCTTCGCCAATGCTACATACGGTTTTGAATTCAGAGTTGTCCTTCTTCTAGACAGGTTGCCATAGCTGGCGGGAATTTATATCTTTTCAAAACGTAATTGTGCGAAAGTGAATGTAACAATCTCGATCGGAATTTGAACTCGATTTTTCCTCATGAGCGGTTAACCATTACGCCACCTGTCCGTCCAAAATATGACAAATCTATAGCTAATATTTTTTATAAGCCCATAATTAATCATTCGTATACGGTTATTTAAATAGAGGTGACCGTTTGAGAACAACTGGTAATAGTAAGTAAACCTCTTCAAAACAAAACACGTTTCGAATACTTAACAATAACAGTTTGTTGGTAGATGAATGATCCATAGCAAGTTAACCTGACGGAGATAATCTCTTTTCATGCTGGTTTGATCTTTCTTTCTCCTAGACTGGTTACCACCCAGTGGAAGAGAGTATAGTTTGCCTTGCGGTGGCGAGGAGAAGTGATTTAATATCTTTCCAAGAATATTTCTGCAAACGTCAGGGCCTACACTGAAATTTGAATTTGGCACCGCAAGCCCACTTTCCGTGACGATTTTTACTGTGCTATGGACAGAAATGACTCTCTAAAAATTAGGCACTGTAAACTTTAAGAGATGTTATCGCTAATTATATCATGTCAAATAAATGCGATTGAAAAACACGATTCCTGAATCTAAGAACATAACAAAATATTCAATGTAGGAGAGGAGAACAACTAATTTTTTATTCTAAATCTTTATAATTAATACTTGGTGGACATTAATTAGGTTAGTGGTAACGCATCTTGCCTTCCGATGTCATTAGCTTAACACGGTTAGATTGCATTCCATTCGGGACTATAAAAGGAAAGGATATAAACCCTCTCTCACCAGGTGGTAGTAACGACAATCCCCTGGCAGGCTGATCGCTTAATTTCAATCCATCCATGTGGCACTTCACCAGGGTCGTCTTAATATCATTATGGGCCCCTGGGTAAACTAGTGTGCTGGGGTCTCTACGACAACAACTTACAGTAATAAAAAGTAAATGGTCAATAATATTAAATATATATTTATTTTATTGTCACTTTAATAAAAATGGTACCAAAACGTTAAAAGCATGTTGTACAGCAACTTATCAACATGACAAACATTTGAATAAACAAGGTTTGAAAAACACAATAATACTTTATAAGCCACACAGATGGCACAATATTAATTTTTTTTACAAATTTCTTATGATAATCATTTTTTTAAATCATATCACCCCAAGCAAGGAGATGACGCCACTGATGCGCAGGGGGCTACGTAAGGGCAAAAAGAATGGAAAAGAGCCGGAAACCACATCCTAAACAGGGAACAAGGGATGAGCCTCTTCACCTATTCAATAGACGTGTGTGGAGTGTGAACCGGGCGATAGTTTAGTCTATCTACTCCAAATGAAAAAACATAAAGAGAGAAAAGAGTGAAAAGATTGGAAAAGAGAAAACCGGAAACCGCATCCTAAGCAGGAAACAAGGGATGAGCCTCTTCACCTGTTCAATAGATGTGGGTGGAGTGTGAACCGGGCGATAGTTTAGTCTATCTACTCCAATGTTGCGGCATTTCTTTTCAGAGAATTGCTTTATTATTGGCTTGAAGTCAATAGTCTTCAGAAATAAGATGTCATTTTCCATGCACATGAGTGAAAGTTAGTTCAAACGATTGTTAGAGTTTTTATTTTTTATTTTTTGTAGTTTTGTATACTGGTGAGTCAGTAATAAACTGACGCATTAACCCTATAGAAGGGTTAATCAATCAGAAGGTTCAAAATATTCAATGCGACGTGTATAAAAGGAAATGGATTTAGATGTAGATGCTATATCTGAAGGAACAATACTCGTAGCTGACATTACAGTAGAGGATGATATATCTGAATGAATGATATGTGTGGCTGTCGTTGCCCATGTATTAAGCCACGATGTTAATTTTGAAAGTATTCCTAATTTTTATTTCGTCTCTGTATCTCTCCTCTGTGCTCCACTCAAAACACTACGTTTCATTTTTGATGAAAGTGTTATTTACCTAGAAATATATATCTTAAATATTTAGTATTCAGTTCTACATTAAGATGTAGGGTTATATTATATAAGAGTGCTTGCAACAAGAACTGAATCTTTAAACATTCTGCTTTCATAATGAACATGTTCTTTGTTTATTGTACGAACAGTATTTATTCTTAATACAAACTCACAACTGTGTGCTGATTCACAAAACTGCCGGACAAGACCTAGATCTAGCTTAGTGGCATAGCTAGGGTGCCTGATACTGATCTAGCTTCATCTATGTATAGGTCTACCAGACTACATTCAGCACTTTTTCCCAACTTGCACAATTAAAAAGTTTATCCATTAATACATTCACAAACTATCAATACCTGGTAATTAGCCAGTCAGTTAAGTGCCATACGTGATACACGCTTTGGGCGATCATGTCTTGGAAGAGACATGACTGACTGGGCAGAAGATTATTCCGCAGTAGGTTGCCATTGCTTTCTGCAGTAGACTGGTTGCTAGCCAAAACTATAGAACCCAATTTGTCCTTTTATTTAACCCATAACTGGAGGGAAGAGATGGATTAATACCTTTCCCAAGGGTATTTTTGCGTAATTGAATGCAAGGAATTCAATCGGAACTCGAACTCGGCTCCCTGATTTGTCGTTCCAAGTTGATATCCACTGCACCACAACGTAGTAATTAGTACTGCAACATAAATTCATAATCTTATGATCACTACATGTTTATCGTACAAATGTTCTATGTTGTGATTCAATCTCAGGTTCAACCACTAATAATTTACGCATAGCCCTATACCTAGGTTCATGTACAATATATAAATATATCCAATAATCATGTTATTGCTATTATTAGTACTACGGTAGGTCTGATATTGCTTCTGATTTTTTTTTTGTTTTTTGTTTTTTCTTCTTCATATTTGCATTAATATTTAAATGAAACTATGCAGCTGGTTGCAATAACTCTGATTTTTTAATAAGTGAAATTCTTCAATCAAATTGGACGAGGAAAGAAATTCTTCATCAGAGAATGACATATTTAAACAAAAACAAACACAAACACAAATACAAAGTCAGTTTTATAAAAAATACCTGAAGATAAATATGAATTATTTTCTTTGTCGTCGTTATGACATGAACATCGAATGAGCAATATATTGTTTTGATTTAAGACAGCAGGTTTTGTTGTAACCTTAGAACGAACCCCTATTTTGTCACAGTTGCAACAAAAAGAAAAAAAGAGAGAGATAAGGTGAAAGAAAAGGAAAATAAAGAAATACTATATGCAATAAAAATTTATTTGCAAAAGTAAAAATATCAATAGCAAAAAAATGATTTATTTACAAAAGTAAGAATATGAATATATTAAAATTAAACATTCAAATCAATATTGGTTTAGTCTAGGACAAATTTAGGAATTAAATCAAACCTAAGAAAAAATAAAATAAAATATTTTCTTCAACAGAAAGCCAACATTAGTCTTGGTCACAAATATTAAAAGGTAGAAGTGAGAGTTTTACCGGCAAGTCTGTCTTAGAACTGTACGACGACTGATCACCGGGAGTTAGGTTCAGTTCTTTGATCTTTTCCGTTATAGCACAATTTTCTGCAAGTGAACTGAACTGGCGAGACAAACCAGCCTTTCCATTTATATAGGTGGGTGGCCTCTTTAAAGAAAGTCCTCGAAGTATCCGGTGTCTTCTAGAAATACGTTTGGCTTGTCGTCATAATTTTTATTTTAGTATTTCCTAAAATTGTGTTTTTGTAATACAAGTCATTTAACATATACAAATTAGCTTGAGGTCTTTAGACTCTGTACACTACAGCTTACCAAATAAATTTCTTTTTTTTTTCTTTTTTTTTTTTTTTTTTTTGCTAGCTTTCTTTTATTTATCTTCCCTTCTTTCCTTTTTACCTTCCATGCGTTTTCCTTCCACTACCTTCATTTTTTCTTGCTTTCTTTCACCATCTTTCTTCGTATCTTTTTCTTTCTTTGTTTTGCTTTCTTTCTTCGTCTTCGCTTTTTCTTTTCTTTTACTTGCTTTTTTTTTCTCATCTTCCTTTCTTCCTTCTCTTGCTTACTTGCTTTGCATTTTTCCTTTTTTTCCTTTTATTGTTATTTTTCTGTTCATTCTTTATTTATTTATATTGACCTACCTACCTACCTACCTACCTACGGTGAAACCTGAATATGTCAGTAACCTTTTTCTGTTGGAACTCGGGAAACATACAGCTTCATATTAACACATTGGTTCTCATGCGTCATATCGCTTGTTGTTCCAGATTCCCAACACTATATTTTTTACGAACACAAAGGTCCATGTTTACCGGAAAATATTTTGAAATTCAGTTGCTTATTTTATCCCACCTGCTATATTTACCTCATCTTGCACAAACTGATTATTACATCTTTCGAAAGTAATTCTAAATAAAACCAAATAACAGAGTTCGTGTCTTAGTGGCTTTATTACCTTGCTTACTTTGAATGACTAAAATATGATGCCGAAAAGAAAACATTATGCATATAAATTGTGATATAATTTTATTTTATTATTGCAGACTGTCGGGAGTGAACATCCATGCAGTTGAATTGTGCGGCTTCCTTGTCGCCCTAACAGTATTCTGCAATGTCCTGGCCGCTGATAACACTAACGGGCTCAATGGACTATTGAAAACCCAAGTGAAACGAAGCATTGCATCCGGTAGCTGCTATTGTTGCCTAGCAACGTACGACACCTCTTGTTGCCACGCGTGTACTAGCCATTGGGATGCTCCGATTCCTTTTTACACCCCCGAGAAGAAACGAGATGTAAGCAGCAGCGAAGTTGCTTCCGTTTTCAGCGACTTGCCAGTATCCCCACAGGCTAGTATCGCCGACTTAAACCTAGTGTCGTGCGCCTGTTGTCAAGCTAGCCAGACTAAAGCCTGTTGTGAGATGTGCAAACGGACCACAGGACAAGACGATGATGCAGCTGCCGTCAAAAATTCCTTTCCGAGCAAAACATCCGAGTTGATACATAAACGGGGTCTTAACATTGGAAACGCCTACAGTACTTGCATGTGCTGCACACTTACTCGTTGGAGGGGATGCTGTTACCGTTGTCCCTACGGCTATTAACAAACCTTACAATTTCCACCCCGGATCATCGTTGAATAAATTTTACTTTGTCCCTTACAGTAGAGATAGAAATAGTTTTTCGTGTTTTTTTGGTAGTCATAAATATTTGAGCCTACAATCTTGAAAATTCGAGTATAGTCCATTTTAGCGCTTCAAATGATTTTTTTTTCTTTACATAACATTTTATTCATCTCCGTTACAACAGGCATAACTGTAATATTTATTTGAATTCGATTTCCTCCATAATAGTACCTCGGGTTTGGTTGGGTAATAGTCTGACCATTACTACTAAGTAATGAGTTTGATCCTAACTGAGTGCCTCAAACTTGTGATCTTGTTTCAAACAATCTTTCTAAATAAATAGCAACTATTTTTTCTCTATAAGTAAAAAAAAAACAAATCTTAGTTTAACATTTATGAAGAGTAGGATTTTCAGAATTTTCGAATTAAAAAAATGGTCTGGCTTGCTTAAAGCAAAAATAAAACGAAAAATATTGTCTGGTCGATAAATCAGGATTTGTTAATGTAAAAATTGTTTGAAACGTTAAAATCTATTATATCTGAAAATTCCATCTTGAACCCACCTCGTGTTTTAAATTTTGACCCTGCACTATTATGATTAAAAAATGAACTTCAAATGAGAGGCAATCAATAATGAGGAATTAGATACCTTTTCTTGTGTAGAGCTATATCAAAAGAAACCTGGGATTGCCAAACCTATTCAAATATTTTCACTTAAATACCACTTATCACAAAGCTGAGGACAAAGCACGATCCCTATTTTCTATACGTCTGAGATTAGGTGGTATTTACATAATTTATACTGTTCGGACTGTCATCTTCATCTCTATTGCCATGTTTACGACGTTTCGGCCGTTGTACGCTCTGGCCTTCTTCAGGTAGTTCATAGCGTTGGTTAGTTCCAGTGACTTGATCCAAAAAAGTTGTGAGTTCAATACCTGGCTACAGCAATAATGAACAAGTAACTTAGCTAAGTTAAAGGGGAGATAATTATATGGCATCCAGAAGTGGTATCGCACGTGTAATAAGAATGTGATTGAAATAAAGAGTTTGGTTCAAAATTCCTAGCACTTGAGTGTGCAACGGCCGAAATGTCGTAAAATTGGCAATAAAGATGAAGATGACAGTTCGAACTGTGTAAATAATACAAAATATGATCACGTTTAAAAAATATCTATCTCGGACATATAACCTCTAAATTAGACAGTCGACTTTGACGTTATAGATACTCTATATAAACTCTGGTCAAAAATTGAAACTTCTAATTTCAACGTCAAAATCGATTCATCATTTGTAATAACAGAAAAACAAAAAAATGTAATAGATCGAATTCATCCTTCTTTTAATCACTTTAATTTTTTAAAAGAGAGAAAAAATATTCTAAAATGATAAAAGTTTTTGAATAAACTAAACGTGTTGAAACATTCCACATATCTGTCGAACCCTTTAATTGTATCGATCTATTTTTCTTTAATTGTATCGATCTATTTTTCTTTAATTGTATCGATCTATTTTTCTTTAATTGTATCGATCTATTTTTCTTCAGTAATTACAAAGAAAAGAGAAAAGTAAAAAAAAAATGTTGATGCATGAAGTTGTTTGCGTATGTATGTATGTGCGCATGTTTTTCTCCGTCTTACTTTACTTTGATAATGTGTGTATATTGTACTGCGGTGGAAAATAAAATTTTTATTTTACTATCATCATTTTCTTCAACTAATTTTTCCA
Source organism: Ascarosepion bandense (assembly GCA_037127315.1). Taxonomy (NCBI): domain Eukaryota; kingdom Metazoa; phylum Mollusca; class Cephalopoda; order Sepiida; family Sepiidae; genus Ascarosepion; species Ascarosepion bandense. The sequence goes on along the minus strand of JBBBDQ010031260.1, from coordinate 5,095 downwards.
ATATTTGATTTCAATGTGATAACTGTAGCAAATCCCTTGAAAATGGCTAAAGAAGGATCCGAAAGTGCTTGTGACAATAGACCCGACGAACAACTTTTAGACTCTCTGGTCCCTACCAAACGGTAAAATTATAAAAAAAATACTCGATGAAAAAATTAATCAAATTTTCCTTGTCTGTTATATTCACCAAAAAAAAAAAAAAAAAAAAAAAAGGTTCCCGCCCAAATATAAATTGTGTATTTAGGCAGCAATCCCTCTTTTATACAAGCTTAATCGCATCGTCTTATTAGTAATAAGACGATGCGATTAAACTTTTTATTAAATTTTTATTGAATTCCTAAAGGTGATTTATTTTCTGGACATAAAGTGTTTAAAAACTGAGTTATCTATGGACCCGAGCGCTTTCGGCTAATTTATTAGGCATTATCAAGGATGTGTTTGTTTTTGTTTCTTTAATTATATGATAAAATGTATTTTTAATGTGGCACTCGACATGTCTTCTGCAGCTTTAGCCCTTTTGCTTCCAAAGTTCAGTGTGTCGTATATTCAGAAGTGATCTTCTATAGACTACAATTGAAAAGAGTCTTTATTGGAGTAGATAGACTAAACTATCGCCCTGTTCACACTCCACCCACGTCTATTGAACGGGTGAAGAAGCTCATCCCCTGTTTCCTGTTTAGGATATGGTTTCCGGTTTTCTCTTTTCCAATCTTTTACTCTTTTCCAATCTTTTACTCCGTTTTTCTTTTTCTTTTTTTCAATTGAAGTAGATAGACTAAATTATCGCCCGGTTCACACTCCACCCACGTCTATTGAACTGGTGAAGAGGCTCATCACTTGTTTCCTGTTTAGGATGTGGTTTCCGGCTTTCTCTCTTTCAATCTTTTCACTCTTACGTCGCCTCCTGCACATCAGTGGCATTACCGCCTTGCTCGGGGTGATATGATTAAAAAAAAATTTCAGTTACCCTCGCTCTTCTATTAGTTCTGACTATTAAAACCATTACACCATCACCATAACTAAACTTTATCGCACTTTCATGTAGTTTACTCCAAATTCTGACACTACCATCTGAATGACACTGCAGAAATCAAGACATATCAAACCATGGAAGATTTTTACAATCTTTCATTGTCCAATTTTTTTTTATGCTTAGCGAATGGTACCCCAGTTTCTTATTCTTCTTTGACGGAAGTGGCACTCGGCGCAGTTATCTGATGTTGTAGCCCTCGAGGTACAACGTGCCTTGCATTCAGGAGTCCTCTTCTGTATACTGATATTGTAAAACGTCCTTATTTGAACCAATGTTGCTTTTCGATTTGCTTGAACCATTCTACTTTGACCTCTTTTATCAACAAGAAATCTTTGAGAACAGAATCGCTGTTCAGTGGAATGTTTTCTTCTTACTGACCATTTTCTGTAAAGACTGCAGATAGTCGTGCTTGAAACTCTTAGTAGATCAGCCGTTTTTTATTGTACTTACCCGTCTGGTACCAAGGACCATGTCGCATTCAAACTTACTTAAATTGTCTTTCCCATACTAATGCATAAAAACAGGTCATCATGACACACCGATAGACACCGATATCTTTTAAATTACTGCTAGGTCATTGCCTGATTGTTCACGTGTATTTGTGTGTGTGTCATCCACATACAAGCATATTTCGCTGTATCACAGCTCATCAGTGTGGCTAGACACATCCACTTGCTTCTGGCCTGGATCGAAACTTGACCGATTTGGTGTCAGTCGGAGTCGCTACCACCTAACCCGTAGGCGTATGAATCAAAGAAGGGAAATTTTAACGTGTTGTATACAAGCAGTGTATACACACGCCAGTCTCCGAAAGAACTCAATTCATTTCTGAAGAATCACACTTATATAGCAGAAGTGGAAACTGCTTTTAAAATTTTCTTCTCGTCTCGTGCCCCTACTCTCCTAATCAATGATCCGGGCCTCCCACTTTAATATAACTCAATTTTCTTAATGCAGTATTCATATAAAATAGAAATTTTATTGTAACCTAATTATCTATCATAACGGATCATATGCAATATAGATGAACAATTCAAATAGAAAAATTGAAAATAAATACAAAGGGACATGTCATAATAGACCATTCCATTTTAATGTTTTGCAGCAATTAAGATCAACTTGAGATTTTTCTTTATAAAATGTTGAATATGTTTAACTAGATACCTCCAATAATTCGCTGAAAGAAATAGCATAGCAGGATGAAAAAAAAGTCCCAACTTGGTAAAAACAAAGTTTTATTAACAAAAGGTAAGACCGGAGTTTTTTTTTTTTTGTTTTGTTTTTATTAATAATATATTTTTAGCACATTCGAAATTTTGGTAAAAAAGTCTTATTTTTCTTGCATCAGCGAGTAGGTCAGAGGTTCGTATGGGAAACTTAGCGCTTTTTTCCGGTAAGAAACGCATTGATTTGGAAATTCTTGCAAAAAATCTGTAAGATTTTATTTAAACTTTCAGAACTTATTCTCAAATGAATTATTTTAGAAAATTGTTGGTCTTTAGAAAATCTTGGTAGAATTATATATCTGTTGCCACCCCACCCCCTGCCTATTTGATGAAATTTTGAGAAATTTTTATATTTGAAAATTTCATATTAAAGGCAGAAGACTTTGGAGAATGTAAATCATTTTTTTTTTTTTTTTTTAAACAATAACTCATTCTCTGAAAATTTACTCTGAACCGTAAAATAAATGCAATCAAACTAAAATCTTATTTAATAAGAATTTTTAAATTGTTTTTATGAATAAAGTATATTATGGATACTATTGTATTTAGAAAAGTTTTTTCTAAAGATAATATCTATAATATACTTTATGAATAAAGTATATATATATAATTTTTTTTTTTTTTTTTTTTTTTTTTTTTTTTTTCGATAAATAATGAATCTTTACAAGGTTTTTTTTATTAAATTTTAATTAGAATAATCTATAAAAGTTATATAAACGTGCTTATTTTCTATTATACGGTCGACCAAACACAACATTATAAGATATGTATGGCCGACCTGTACGACCGACACCCACCCCCCATAATCCCCCCCCCCAACCTTGTTAAGTTCTTACAGTAGTAACTTCTTCGGAAACCCCAAGAATGGCTTTTACTCGACCCCAAAGCGAGTATTTCCAATTTGGGAGATCGATACTAGAACGTTGTATGAGAAATTGAGCACCCACTAAAAATATTTAAATATTGAATTTTTTCCAAATTATTTTTGCTAATCTGAAAGGTTAGGGTCTACTCGATAAGAACGCACTGAAAAAAGTAAAGAAAAAAAATGAAAAACAAAAAATTACGAAGTGGGTGCCGGTCGTGCAGGTTCGCCATTAAGGCGCTCACGTTAACACAGTTATTTAATTCATAATGCTCTCATAGTACAACATGAAAATATCAATGCGATCAATCTGTCAAACTCGCGAACCAAAAATAACTACCGTCGACTTAAAAAAAAAAAATGCAATAATTTAAACTTGCAGTAAATATTTGCTTCAGATAAAATTCAGTCAGTTAAGTGCCATACGTGATACACGCTTGGGCGATCCCGAAAGAGACATGACTGACTGGGTAGAAGATTATCCAGCAGTAGGTTGCTATTTTTTTCTGCAGTAGACTGGTTGCCGACCAAGGCTATAGAACCCAATCTGTCCTGTTATTTAACCCATAACTGGAAGGAATAGACGGATTAATACCTTTCCCAAGGGTATTTGCGCGTAAGTGAAGGCAATGAATTCCATTCGAAATCGCCCCCCACCCCCCCGATATCCAATGCACCACAAGATAAAAATATCAATGTGATCAAGCTGTCAAACTCGTGAACCAAAAATAACTACCGTCGACTTTAAAAAAAAAAAAATGCAATACTTTAAACTTGCAGACTGTAATATTTCCTTCAGATAGATTAGTTATGCTTTTAATATTCCTCAAATAAAGTTTCAGAAAAGTATTTTATTTTTGGAATTTTTTTTTTTTAATAAAGAGAATTACATTGCAATGGCTGACAACTAAAATCAGCTATTTTAACATAAGAAACGAAATTCTTCCAGTCAAATTTAAATTCGATTTGGAAATATTAAATTGGTAACTTTTCGTTTTAGGTCCCGAAGGCTTTTCCCCCTTCAAATATTTCTGTGCAAATGTATATGCTGAACTCAAATCAACAATTAGTTATAGAAGAAGCCTACCTTTTTTTGATCTGAACGTCCATAAAAAAAACAAAACAAAATGAACTATATCTCGCACTTTTTCTCCCCCGTGACTATCACGAAGTCATCTAATTAACTGCAGAATGACTTTCTGTGTAGGCAACAAATTTCGGTCGATTTACTTCCTTTACTATAACATCCGTCTATTTACTTCCTGTAATGAAAGTAATACGCATAGAAATACAATCGCGTATTACTTTCATGACAGCAAGTAAATAGGCGGAAGTTTCAGTAAAGGAGGAAAATCGACCGAAATTTGTTGTCCTACGCAGAAAGTCATTCAGCAGTTAATTACCTGACTGCATTAGTTACGGGAGACAAAATGTAGTTCGATTTTTTTTTATGGACGTTCAGATCAAAAAGGTAGGTTACTTCAAGAACTAATTGTTTTGTGTTCAGCATATACATTTGCACAGAAATAATCAAATTTGGATAAATTTGAAGGGAGGAAAAGCCTTCGGGACCTAAAACGAAAATTTACCATTAAATTTAATCTATTAGCTTAAAATTAAGATAATTAAAACTTAATTGAAAACCTAAGGTATCACTCGCTTTTATTTCATCTATTTTTTATTTTTTCGGGACTTTTTAATAAATAAGTCAAGCATAGTTTAATTTGAAAAGTATATAAAAGTCAAGTGCCATACGTGATAGACGCTTGGGCGATCTTGTCTCGAAATAAACATGACGGACTAGGCAGAATATTATCCCGCAGTAGGTTGCCATTGCTTTCTGCGGTAGACTAGTTGCCAACCAAGGCTATAGAACCCAATCTATCCTGTTATTTAACCCATAACTGGAAGGAATATACGGATTAATACCTTTCCCAATGGTATTTGCGCGTAAGTGAATGCAATGAAAAG
>JBBBDQ010031257.1:75000-130584 GCA_037127315.1 Ascarosepion bandense | reverse complement strand
CCCAGTCTCATTATATAAATAATTACTATCAAAGTTCAGATGTATATCTGAACAAGCTTAACTGTGTGCCCACCTGTTAGTGTTTCCCGTGTCTCGCCCGACATGTTGCGCATCGTCCGAAATCATTCTACCCAAAAATGAATCAATCGTTTTCCTCGACAGTAGAACGCTTGTTTCATAGGTTGTTCCCCTTTACGAAACGTTCATTTAGGCTTCATAGATTTATGGCCGTTCTGGTTAACCGTACTTGGGCAGTTATATAAAATAATTAACGACAGTGCTGTCATCGCCTACTTGAAATTCAGTGAGTAAAACAAACCTGATTAAGAAATACTTTCATTCGAAATTTTATGTCATAGATAACAAATATTTGTCTCAAATCAGATTAATTTGGTAATTTTTCAAAAATAACGCGTCACAGATGTATATTTTATTTTCGCTAGATTTATAAAACCGAGAATTAACTTTTCTTTATAAATGTGTCGATCGCTCAAAAATGGTCCCAAAAATTAAAATTTTTTAAATTTCAGAAAAATTTAGATTCTAATCGATACAATTTCAGTTTGAAATACACCAAAGTATTTCGCTTACTGGAAACAGTAAATTTAATCATTTAGTTTTCAATTAAAGCTAAAATTAAAGTTTCAAGAATTTTGTTTAATTTTTGAACAAACAGTTTATAATTATCCTACATATTGTGACGTCAGCCCATAAGCCCCGCCCATGGAGCAGACCTTCTCTCTAGATGTTGTTGGTTACTCCTCCATTGAGTGACGTCAGCATATAAGTCCCACCCACTGAAAAGACTCGGGATATTGGATTATCCTTCTTAAAGTGACGTCAGCACATAAGCCCCACCCATCGAAAAGACATTTTACCTCGGGAGTATTGGTTTATCCTGCATATAGTGACGTCAATACATAAGCCCCGCCTATCGAACAGACGTTCTATCTCTAATTTTAATGAAAGATATGTTGTTTCCAAGTTTATGATATCAAACCCCAACTATCTAGACTTTTCCAAGAGTGTTGGGTAAAAATTGAGTTTCACTTTATATACATTTTGGTGCCAACGAAATGATACTAAAAATCGCTACGCCTGTTCTAAAAGAGTTGCCAAAGTTCGACAGATATCTGATTTGAGAGAGAGAGAGAGAGAGAGAGAGAGAGGAAGAGAGAGAGAGAGGGTGTGAGAGAACGTGAGATATTCTAACCAAAAGATATAATGCCATTAATCAACCATTTAACTTCACACACCAAGTTCTTCAAAAGTCTAACGGTCAACACGAAAGTCATATTCCCTTTATTATCAATAACCCCAATCAACCTCACAACAACAATGAACCAAATATAGACAGCGGATGATTTCAGTTCTTGCTCATTCCTCCTGAGGAGACGTTGGATACACAATGTCGAAACAACCATATGATTGTAGAGGACATATATAGAAAAAATTATGTACATGTTCTAAAACATAATTTATAATAAATATTCACAGCTCTATACGTTATATACCGAGCACTGTTTTAAATGAATGTTTTGGACGGTGAAAAAAATTCTTCGTTCTGTACTCACTCGGATATATATATATATATATATATATAACATGTGTAACATGTGCTGAATAATGCTGAATCAACAGTATTCCCTTTTTTTTAAAGGTGTTTGCGATTCACCTCTATGTACACACTCTATGGACTCTTCCTTGGTTTACAAATAATCCTGCCTACACAGAACGGGTTGTTGTTGTTGTTGTTGTTGTTAGAGTTGCTAAGACTCTTCAACTATAACACTGTCAACTCTCTGCCTTCGGGTAGAGGGCGCTCTCTGCTTCCGAGAAGAGAGCAATAACCCAGTCGTGGTTCCGCCGAAGGGTAGAATCACGACTGGGCAAAAATAGACAGCCATTTTTTGGCCGGGCCATATAGCCCGGAAATCCCAGTCATAACTGACCATGTGTCACATGTTGCCCTTACTGGGAGGGACAACTAAATATAGTTGTTGTTAGAGTTGGTGTTTGATAGAGCAGTTGAACCGCGGCTCGTTGGTCAGCAAGAATAGAGACTTATTACCCGGACTTACATCTTTGTACATATTTGACTCCTCCTAACAAGTATTCCTGAATCTACTAACCGTGTACAAACTGTATATCCTTTTTTAAGGAATACACTTTTCTTTTTCTCAAATTTTATATTTTTGTTTTATTATCATATTGTGTGGTTTTCTAAACAAGAATCCACAACATGAACAAAGCAGATTTTCTGAGAGAAAACTGATGCTGTGCTATCAAAAACGAGCCTGTTCCTAGATTGTACCTGTTCTTTAAGAACAGGAACAATCTACCCAGATTTACGAAATGAAGTGTTCAGTTCAAAAGTCAAATACACATAAGTGAACAAAGCTCTGTTACTGAGAGATAGCTGATGCTGTTATATAAGGAACATGCCTGGCTCGAAGAACAGGAACAATCTACCCAGATATACGAAATGAAGTGTTGAGTTCAAAATTCAAATGCACATACGTGAACAAAACGGTGTTCCTGAGAGACATCGGATGCTGTGATATCAGGAAGATGTCCGACTCGAAGAACTGGAAGAATCTACTCCATATTACGAAACAAAGGGTTCAGTTCAAAATTCAAACACCTATCAGTGAACAATGATGTGTTACTGAGAGATAGCTGATGCTGTGATATCAGGAACATGCCTGGCAGGAAAAACAGTAACAATCTACCCCTATTTACGAAATAATGTTTTTATTTCAAAAGTCAAATCCAAACAATTGAACAAAAACGTGTTTCTGAGCGATAGCTTAGGCTGTGATATAAGGAACATTCCTGGTTCGAAAAACAGGAACAATCTCCCTCGATTTACGAAATAATGCTTTCTGTTCAAAATTCAAGTACAAATAATTGAACAAAAATATGTGTTTCTGAGCGATAGCTGAGGCTGTGGTACGAGGAACATGCATGGCTCGAACAACAGGAACAATGTACTCCGACTTACGAAATAAAGCATTCAGTTCAAATTCAAATACAAATAATTGAACAAAAACGTGTTTCCGAGCAATAGCTGAGGTTGTGATATAAGGAACATGCATGGCTCGAAAAACAGGAACAATCTACCCGAGTTACGAAAAAAAGCTTTCAGTTCAAAATTCAAATAAAAGTAATTGAACAAAAACATATTTTTTTCAGCGATAGCTGAGGCTGTGATATAAAGAACATGCATGGCTCGAAGAACAGGAATAATCTACCCCTATTTACGAAATAATGTTTTTATTTCAAAATTCAAATCCAAATAATTGAACAAAAACGTGTTTCTGAGCGATAGCTTAGGCTGTGATATAAGGAACATTCCTGGCTCGAAAAACAGGAACAATCTACCCCGATTTACGAAATAAAGCTTTCACTTCAAAATTCAAATACAAATAATTGAACAGAAACATGTGTTTCTGAGCGATAGCTGAGGCTGTGATATAAGGAACATGCATTGCTTGAAAAACAGGAACAATCTACCCCGATTTACGAAATAAAGCTTTCACTTCAAAATTCAAATACAAATAATTGAACAGAAACATGTGTTTCTGAGCGATAGCTGAGGCTGTGATATAAGGAACATGCATTGCTTGAAAAACAGGAACAATCTACACCGATTTACGGAATAAAACTTTTAGTTCAAAATTCAAATACAAATAATTGAACAAAAACATGTGTTTCTGAGCGATAGCTGAGGCTGTGATATAAGGAACATGAATGGCTCGAAAAACAGGAACATTCTACCCCGATTTACGAAATAAAGATTTCAGTTCAAAATTTAAATACAAATAATTGAACAAAAACATGTGTTTTTCAGCGATAGCTGAGGCTGTGATATAAGGAACATGAATGGCTCGAAAAACAGGAACATTCTACCCCGATTTACGAAATAAAGATTTCAGTTCAAAATTTAAATACAAATAATTGAACAAAAACATGTGTTTCCCAGCGATAGCTGAGGCTGTGATATAAGGAATATGCCTCGCTCGAAAAAAAGAAGAAATCTACCTCGATTTACGAAATAAAGCTTTCATTTCAAAATTCAAGTACAAATAATTGAACAAAAACATGTGTTTCTGAGCGATAGCTGAGGCTGTGAGATAAGGAACATGCATGGCTCGAAAAACAGGAACAAACTACCTCGATTTACGAAATAAAGCATTCAGTTCAAAATTCAATTACAAATAATTAAACAGAATCGTGCTTCTGAGCGATATCTGAGGCTGTGATATAAGGAATATGCCTGGCTCGAAAAACAGGAACAATCTCCCTCGATTTACGAAATAATGCTTTCTGTTCAAAATTCAAGTACAAATAATTGAACAAAAATATGTGTTTCTGAGCGATAGCTGAGGCTGTGGTACAAGGAACATGCATGGATCGAACAACAGGAACAATGTACTCCGACTTACGAAATAAAGCATTCAGTTCAAATTCAAATACAAATAATTGAACAAAAACGTGTTTCCGAGCGATAGCTGAGGCTGTGATATAAGGAACATGCCTGGCTCAAAAAACAGGAACAATCTACCCCGATTTACGAAGTAAAGCTTTCAGTTCAAAATTCAAATCCAAATAATTGAACAGAAACATGTGTTTCTGAGTGATAGCTGAGGCTGTGATATAAGGAACATGCATGGCTTGATAAACAGGAATACTGTACTCCGATTTACGAAATAATGCTTTCAGTTCAAAATTCAAATAAAATAATAGAACAAAAACTTGTTTCAGAGCGATAGCTGGGGCTGTGATATAACGAATATTCATGGCTCGAAAAACAGGAACAATCTACCCCGATTTACGAAATAAAGTTTCTCTTCAAAATTCCAATGCAAAGAATTGAACAAAAACATGTGTTTCTCAGCGATAAAACAAAATAGCTACTTTTATAGTGATATTATAACATATCCATGTTATAATTTCTGAATAAACATTATTAGCTCTACTTTGTATTGAGCAGTTTTTTAAAAAGTAACGTTTCTTTGGATAAAGAATATTATTCCACCTATACGTACCCTGTAGTGTGTGTGTGGGGGGGGGGGGTGTTTAAAAATGTTGAGACAAAGTGGAATTGAACTTTTTTCAACATTTTCACTTTAATTTTGAAAACTATTACACCTCCTCCCAAAACACAAACACCAGTTTCATAACCGACAACTGACAAGGTTCTACAATTCTACTTTTTATTCAATTTTTCTTGTATTTATATCAAAATCTTGTCAGATGTCTTTAATGAAATGTGCCTAAAAGAGAGATTGCTGATCAAATACTTAAAAATATTATGTATACTTATATTGATTTGTAATACTTACTGCCAAAATTGCTGTGTTTTTTGTTTGTTTTATTTTTTTCAGTGGTTTGCTGAAAGGCATTTTTGGAGAGTGTGGTCTTTTTCTTTGTCATAAAGGGCTTGGTATCAGGATAAAATGTTAATAGATTTAATGTGGAGAGATTTTCACTTAACTGGGCAGTGTTATTACGGTCATTAAGACTTTGTTATTTTTTCTGCTGAGCAGAAATAAAATCCCTGAAGATGGAAGACATCACAATAAGAGCATCATGAAACTTCGAAGTTCACATGGCACTAATCATCATCACAATTCAACACACACACACACAAGATTTTTTAAATAAATAATTTTATGTTTCAATTTATTTTGATAGTTCGTCATTAATTATTTTCCTTAAGCACTTGTTGGTTATATGCATGTTATTTCATTTAGATTTTAGCCTTTTTCTAATGTGAACAATTTGCAATGTAGACATTAACGCTCTACCCCTGTTTCCATACCAAGCACTTTAGGACAAAAACCTGCTTGACAAAAATGTCATTTTTATCATCATCACAATTCAACACACACACACACACACACACACACACACACACACACACACACACACACACACACACACACACATGTACTAATTGTGCATGTGTGTGTGTGTCTGCTTATGCAGATATATGCCTAATCTAATCGCACACATACGTTAGTTTCTTGTCAGCTTATAAGAATTTTAAATGTAGATGTAAAATATATGTGGGATAAATCTAAATGAAAACGAAAAGTTTGAATCATTTCAGTCACAATCCAGAGGAAAAAGCAGACAAAACTTCCGGTTGGAATATCAGTTTAAATTCTTTTTTTAAGCCAAATACATAAAGATTAATTTTCTTGGTTGAATTTTTCTCTTTTGTTCAAAATCTAAAAAATATTGCCTCCCCCCCAAAAAAAAAATCTACCAAAAATTCGTGACAGAACCGAAGAAAAGTAAAGAGACCTTTTGAAAATGTGTGACAAAATTGTGTGAAAAAAAAATGGATTTTGCATCAGGTGAAAAGTAAATAAGAAAGGTGGTTCGTTTTGTTAATTTTTGAAATTAAACCAACTTTATTTGCACATCAACCATTGATGGTCGGAGAAAATGCCGTCAAAAAAAAAAAAGATTGGTTCTGTTCGAAATTCTCAACCCCTGAAGAAGGCCGCAGAGTACTACGGCTGAAACGTCGTACAAATAACAATAATTTATTTATACCTCAACTCATATTTTGAAATCATTAAAAAGATTTTTTTAAATTTCAAAATTAAAATAAAAAACAACACAAAAATTAAATTGAAATTAATTTTATGTGCAAAATTAAAAATACATCTCAATTTTTAAAATTCGTTTTGTTTAACTAATTTTGAAAAGTTTCATTAAATCTTTTTTATCGTTTTGAAAATAAATAAACAATTTTTGTTGGGAAAGAAAAATATTTGCAATATTTTCTGATTCTTTGGGGAATTTGTACAGAACTTTTTCTGGTAAAAATTGAAAAAATTCCTTCGTTGGTCGCAAAATAAAAATGTTTAAATTTATTTAGAGTGAAATTGATAATTGTTCCTTTAATTTCTATTTTTTGAAGAATTTCTCCCTCTTGACTAGAGAGGAAGATTTTCGACATTTCACGTCTTGTCCCCCAGAAATTCCCAGTCGTCGGATCGGCACGAAGGAGGGGGTCATCATCATCCCACCTCGTTCTTCTTCCTGGCCAGTTCCCAAGGTGATTTTTTTTATTTCGGTTCCGGTTTACGAAAAACAAACAATTTCTTCAAATTCATTGTCACAAGTGAAAATTTGTTGTTGAAATTGACACAAAGAACAAAATTTATTTTCTGTGTGAATTATATTTGTTTTGCTAAAAAGAAAAAATTCTTCTCCCAACCCAACAGACGACGACGAAAATGTCATGGGAAATGCGACAAATGTCCCAAGGGGTGATGTCTCTCCTCTGTCCGTCAATACACATCGGCCAATCAACTCCCCAGACTCATCGAATTTAAATGAGACATAAATTCTTTCACCGAATCTTTTTGGAGCTGTAAATACCCGGATGTCCCGACCCTCGTAAACTCTATTATTTCTTTTCTCAGTGACTCCAGGGATTCTTGACACTATTTTGAAAATAGAAATATATATATAATACATATACATATAATAGCCCTATTCTCTCAGTAATGCATGCCTTCATTCTCGAACACTGACAATCCATTTCTTAATGATTTCCGAAGCATTCCTTAATAATGGATTTATATTTTAAATATAACAGTCCTATTCTAACAATAATTCTTGCCTTCATTTTTGACCACTGTCAAACATTTTCTATCTGATTTCCAATGCATTCCTATAGTAAGATAATTAATAATGGATTTATATTATACATATAATAGCCCTATTCACTCAGTAATGCATGCCTTCAGACTTGACCACTGAAAATCCATTTCTTCCTGATTTTCAATGCCTTCCTCAATCAAAATAATTATTAATGTATTTATATTATAGAAATAAATGTCCTATTTTATCAGTAAATCTTACCATCGTTCTGAACCACTGAAAATACATTTCTTCCTAATTTTGAATGTACTCCTACCGTAGAATCATTAATCATTGATTTATATTATACATTTAATGGCCCTATTCTATCAATATGGATTGCCTTCGTTCTTGACCACTGACATACAAATTTTCCTGATTTTCATTGCATTTCAATAGCAAAATTATTTATAATGGATTCATATTACTTATATAAGCCCTATTTTATCAATAATGTTTGCCGTCATTCTTGACCACTGATAAAGTCCCTTTTGTCCTGATTTTCAATGCATTCCTATAGGATGACACCCGAACCTCCCCTTGTTCCCGAAACGAAGTTGCGTGCTCTAAGTGGCCGTAAGTCAATCGCCCCTCAGTCTATAGGGGGATTATCTATTCTTTTTCTGTTTCTAGTGGGAGTCCTTTCTAGTAGTTGTATATTGTTGCAGGTTAACGGAATTTAGCCTTGTTGTAGATAGCCCACTATAAATCATAAAAGGATTACAAATTCAAGAAAAGCAAATTGAGTTGAAAAATAACATTTTATATATACACATATCAATTAAGGTTTTTACAATTGAAGTAATACTTGAAGTATAGGTTCAACGGAGGTTAAAACGTTCATGGCAATAAAATGCTGAAAGAGAATTATTGCTTAGGAATGCAGGAGCGTGTAAGTAAGGAATGTCTTATATGTATTCGCTCCTTAGGTCAGTAAGTAGTTTTTGAGGCAGGGGAGAAGGTAAGGAGGGGAGAAGGGAGGCAAGCATAGTAGCCACTTGACTTAGGTCAAGGGGATATTGATTACTCTCTTCTCCTCGAGTAGGTCTGCCTAATTGCGTCGGCCTGTCTCGGCTTTTTATGTCTTCTTTTTGGATCACAGCAGCTCGTTTGGGATTTCACACTTGTATTTGGTTCTGGGCTTCCCATTGGCTGATAAATAAAATTCTCGTAGGCGCGCGAACTGGAAATTTAATATTTGATTAATTTTTAGTTTTCAACCGGAACATCTGCGCAAATCCACCTGCGCACTGACGACGTTTGGTCATTTGCTTTTTGGTCGGGAAAGCGCAAACATCCGGTCGATCGCTTTTGCTCGGTATCACCACAAGTCTACAACTGTCGCTTCCGTCTCGTCACAGGTGATAGAAGATGTCAAATGATCAATCGAAGGTCCTTTGCTCACTCTGTCCACATTGTGATTTCTGATCCCAGAGAAGCAAAAGACACAGAGGTCAGAGGCGACAAAATCTTCGTGCTGTTTTTTCTCACCTACTGATAACAAGATTGGTTGGGTGCACATTCACAAATAAAGGGAAATAGGCAGAACAAGAAATAACAAGGCAGAATGAAGGCCAGTCTATGACGACTAATGATTATTTGTAATGCTCTGTTCATCGGGTGAGATAGAATAGTAAAATCAAATAAAAACAAGAATTAAGGTCTCCAAATAGAATACATTCCAACCTTTCCAAAGTCCCACAAACTACGGCTGCTACTATGTCTATATGTCGCTAGAGGGGATACAGTCTTTATGCTCCCCAGTCTATAAGCGTTGGTTTGTCTTATTATCGTGGGGGAGGGAGAAAGAGAGAGGGGAGTTTTTCTCGTGTCCTTCACTTGACGCATTCCTAGCGGTTCTGAGATGATCTTCGAAACCGTTGTGTTTTTGTTGAATTCGTTTCAATCTGGCGCTGGGTGGGAGGTGATCGCAATTGTCTTCCCATCAAAATATAACGTCAACTTCGATTGTCTGGTCCTTCTCAATTGCTAATATTTTTCGGCCATTTCGGCTCCTTTCGCAGACCTTCCCCATTCACCTGTCAGCGTTCATTACAATTGCATTCTTCATGGATGGCCCTTTTCAGAAATCTCAGCTTAATTTTACCATTTGTCGTTTTCTAACAGATAAAAAGGGGGAAGTGAGGAGACAGAAGATGCCCAAGAAGAAATAAGTAGTTTTATTTTCTTAATTGTTCATAGTCATATCGCACCCTTTTAATTCCACCCTACCCGTCTATTCGAGACCTAATTGTCGGTGAGTATGGATTTCCACAGTCTCTTCTTTCATACGGGATTTGTTTTCCCGTTGCCTGGTTGCTATTCAAGGCACTTTTACACTTGCAAGGTCGACATGGATTCATGCCTTTTCCAAAGGCATGAACCCATGATGAAGAAATGACAATGGCTAAAGTGCTCGAAAAAAAAATGAAGTCAAATTTCAGAAAATGAATCCTTCACGCACCCCCGGGAAATGATAAAATTTGTAGTCTGTGCAAAAAAAATAAAAAATAAAAAATAAAAAATAAAAATAAATAAATAAAGAAAGAAAGAAAAACGAATGAAAGAAAATATGGAGGAAAAGAAAGAAAAAACCTACCGACAATTTTTTGCCTTCGCTCATATTGTTAACCGGTGAAAATTGAAATCAATACTTTTGTCAACCATTGATGCTCAAAGAATAAAAACATGAAATATTTTTTAGGCATAATTTTTACTTTTACTCATATTACGAAACTCAATATTTTTCAACAATTATTTACCTCAACTAATATTTTCAAATTGCCGAAAAACTTTTCAAAATATGAAAAAAAATTCCAAGAAACTACACAAAAAAAAATTTAAATAAAATTAATTTTTTTTTTTTTCATTTTGAAAATTTTCATTAAATATTTAAAATATATTCTAAAAATTCAAATACAAAATGTTGTTCTTGTTTTTTTAGTTTTTGAAAATCTTTATTAAATTTTTTCTATCGTTTTTAAAGAAACAGTTATTTTTGGAAACAAAAATCATCGGAAAATTTTGAGATTTACTCGGAAATTTCTACAGAAATTTTTCCCGGCAAAACTGAGAAAGTAAATTTGTTTTTCAAACAAAAAAATTGTCTAAATATATTTAGATGAAAATCGGAAATTTTTTTCTTTAATTTTTATCTTTTGAAGAATTTCTCCATTTTGAGTGAAAAAAAATATTCCACATTTCGTATCACGATCTCCCCAAATTCTCAGTCGTGGTATCGACACGAAGGTGTAGGTAATCATCGCCACCCTGACCCTGCCACACCCCAAGGTGGATTCTTTTCATTTATTTTCCTGATTCCGCAAAAAAAAAAAAAAACACAATTTCTTAAAATTTTCTATCAATGGCGAAAATTTGTCAGTAAAATTTAGAAAAAGATAAAAATTGCTTTTCTCTTGTTTCAGTTATTTCACCTGTTGACATGCCGACCAGATCCCTGGTTTCTTGTTTAGGGTGGAACCTTTCTGGCACAAGAGCTTCTGGGAATCTGAACATCAAATCTGGACGGCCGATTCAATGCCGTCATCTTCAAAGAACCAGTCGCATCTCCATTCAGTTGATTCCTGGTGTTGGCGTGTCACAGTCTTTAACAAACTGGTGACAGTCTTTAATTGTCACGTGTCCCCACCGGGGCTTGGACTGGGGATATTTCACATTGTCTTTTGTCGCAGCTTCCAATTGGTCTTCTAGACATGAGCGACAAAAAGAATGAAGACATTGCAATGTCTTCGAGAACAATACCAGAAATTGGTCGCAATTCGTGCATTGGAATCTCTCTTCATTCATGAACGCCACTTGCAATTTTCTTCAGAAAATCAGTCTGAAAAGAACAATAAATAATTAAAAAATGTCCCAAATAAAAAACAATCATACAAAAAATGACTTGAAATATTAGATGTAAAATAAATCGATAACCTAAAAAAAAAACAGATGAAAAAAGTCCATTTTTAAAGCCGGACAAAAATGAAGGGGAGAGGAATAGGTTGGGGAGGAGAGTGAATGAAATATCAGAGAATGAGGATCAGCAGGTTATCAAGGAAGAAAGGGAGGGAGAAGATCAATTCGATGAACGGAAAGAAAGAAAGGGTAAAGAAACTCAATTAGACTGGAACAAGGTAACACAGAGTGAACTTGGAACAATCGAAAACACAGTGGGACTGGAACACGTTAACATTGGATGGAGTTGAAGCAATCGAACATCCGTTTTTCTCATTTTCTGGAAAACTTTTTTCCGGCAATTAATAGACATAAAGTAGGTACCGCCTATAAATCGCGAAAAAACTGCAGAGTAACTTTTAAACTGAATTTTTAAAAATGGAAATTTTTTTCGAGACTTATATTTTAGTTTTAATTGAAAGCTAAATGATTAAATTCACTATTTTCAGTAAGCAAAATACTCTGGTTTATTTCAAGTAGAAATTATGTTGATTGGAATATAAAAGTTGAAGATTTTTGTTTCAATTTTTGAATTTGCCGCCATTTTTTTAGCAATCAACACATTTGTAAACAAAAGTTAATTATCGGTTTTAAAAATCTTGCAAAAATAAAAATATACATCTGTGACACATTATTTTTGGTAAATTACCAAATTGTACGTTAAATTAATCTGATTTACACAAGTATTACTTATTTATAGCGTGAAATTAAAAATAAAACTATTTCTTAATCACAGATTTGAAAATTTTGACATGTCCTTGACGTAAATCAAGAACTTGTTGACAGGTTCTTGATTACAGATAAAGTGTATGGCGTTTATAAGTGGTAAAATTGTACAATTTTTTTCGGCTACTGGGGGAAACTTTGGCCTTTTAATTTGCACATAGAAAGTACCATAAACAAAGGAAAACATCAAATGCACAAAAAAAGTTTAAATTTAAACCTTTTCAATTTTCGATAGGCAATATAATCATCAATTCTTAACTAAAAAATCTAACCGCGACAGTTCTTTAAAGATTTTATAAATATTTTTAAAACTTTATAAATTATCATAATAACAAAAAAATGAAAACAATTCTTTAAAAATTTAATTAGATATCGATTTTTTTTTCTTCAGACTATAATGTCCTTAATTTTTAATTTTTATTCCAGCAATTAAAAGCTTATCAAAAGAAATAATATCAGAGTTTTATTGCATTTTTTATTTTACTCTTCGGAGCAGATTTTCGGATAGAAGGGAAATTAAAAATAAAAAAATGATTTATATTGGCCAATAAGTTCTGCGTTAACTAACAGAATTATAGACCGCGACACTGAAATTTATTAAAATTTAATGGATTTACATGGAGTGGGGGTAACAGAGGTAAAAAAAAATATATTTTTATACCAAGATTTTAAAAAAATAATAATTTCAAAAATAATTTCATTCATTTGTGAATGAGTACTGAAACGTTTATTATAATCCGACAATTATTTGATTTTTGCGAGAATTTCCAAATTAATATGTTTGTCAACGGAAAATGTGGGTGATATAATCATTACGTTTTCCATTGTAAACAGTCGTAACGTTTTGGTTACCCGCTAACTGAAATCAAAACGATATTCTGCCAAAATTTCGAAAATTTTGGAAGGGATTAAATTTTTTTTAAATAATTAAAAATTACTTTCATCTTTCCTCTTAATAATAATATAAACATTCTGATGGGAAAAGTTTATTAAGTTTAGGACCTTTTTATTCATACTGTTTTTTAGCGATTTAGTGGAGGCACCTAAATGAATTTCAAATGAAACCTGAAATGAAAATGGCCTTGTGCCGAACTTAGTGGGGAAAAATGACATTGAAAAAATATTCTGCTGAAGAAGCATGAAAAAAATCTCATTTTTAAAAAGAAAAGTAAATTTAATTCACGAGAGAAATTGACATCACATTTTGATGTTTTCAAAGATTTGGGTTCAAAATTCGGTCGTCCGTACTTGTGTTTTTAAAAGGTTCATCTTTTTTCGAAAATCGGTTGAAGGATGTGAAATGGATTTGCATAAGAGGAGGAAACGTGTATGTTTCCCTGGGGGTCGTGCGGTGTGCGGGGGGGGGGGGGATGGGGGGACCTAAGCGAAATGCAACGCATGTAGTGAAAAAAGAAAAAGAAAAAGAACAGAATCGAAGTTTTCGACCATTGTCATTTTATGGCCGACTGTACAACTTTCTTGCTCCGATTAGCCTTGTGCCATACTAAGCAAGCATTAGTGAAAATTATACAAAAAGACTTCATAATGTACGTGACTTTTAAATAAGCAGTCTAAAAATTGCTGCTTTAATAAGTGTTTTGAAACAATATATAGTAGGGCACAAGGCTAATAATACAAGGAGGGTTCTTAATATACATATTCCATTTATATATATATATAGATATTACAATCTTCTATTGGCCTTGTGCCACACTAACCAATGATTAGTGGGGAAAATTCAGTCTACATTTTGGAGGCGATTGTCTTATAAGTAGACGATAAATATCTGCCATCTTCAGTTATTTCACATCTGACGTCGGCGGTTAATATGTAGTATGGCACAAGGCCAATCCCTATGTCAGAAGATAATCTGCCGTCATCACCAGTTATTTGAAACACAATATACAGTATGGCACAAGGCCAATAAAAATTTTAATCATGTTTGGGGGAGATGTTTTGGATTAATAGTTCGCTCATTGGACTTGGAACAGTCTAACATCCAGTAGGGATGGAACAAGCGAAAACTCGATGGACTTGGAAAAATCAAACTCTCAATGGGACTGGAAAAAGATAACAATCTGTCGAGTTGGTATCCAAATATGTCCCCGACTTTATGTCCACTACAATATTGTATGCATGCTGGCTGTCACTTAAATTTTTCATCTGAAGCAATCACCTAATATATAGCATGGCACAAGGCTAATAAAAAAGATCTGTCTTTTTTAAATCTTTTATATTTTTTACATATTAACTCCCACCCAAACAGAATTTCGTTAAATTACATAATTACAGTTTATTAATCGGGTTATTTATTCTCATGTGCAAAAGAAATAATTTCGACAATTTATTAATCGCAGAATAGATTTTCATGTAAAAATAATTGCGGCAATTTATTTGTCGCATTACAGTTTTCCAAGTTAAAAGAAATAATTGCGACAATTTATTTATCGCAACAAAGATTTTCTTTTACAAAAAATAATTGCGACAATTTATTTATCGTTCTAAAGATTATCATAAAACACATGGAGTAAGAAAAAACGAACGAACAGTGCGACTGGTACAAGATAACAATCCGTGGAAAAGAGAAAATAAAAATAATAAATACGACAATTTATTTATCGCCCTCTCGATTTTCTTTTACAAGAAATAATTGCGACAATTTATTTATCGCACTCAGGATTATCATGAAACACATGAAGTAAGAAAAACCGAAAGAAGAATGCGACTGGCACAAGGCAACATTCCGTGGAAACGAACAAGAAATAAAATAAATAATTACGACAATTTATTCATCGCACTCTAGATTTTCATGAGAAAAGAAATAATTGCGACATTTTATCTGTCGCACTGTACATGATAAGGGGAAGATGTGGGGCACCATGTACATGTTTGATACGAAAAATACATGATTGGAGGAGCCATGACCATGTAAAATAAAAAGAGATGACGTCGAGAGTCATGACCGCCTTATTTTTCGCGAATCTTCACACAGAAGACTGACAGAAAACGTGAGAGGCAGAACTGAGGAATGCGTGACCCAGTTAGAGAGTCTCAGTTGATGGATTGCACAAAGGGGATTAGGAGAGATATATAAAGACAACATTTGAGATGCTAAGAAATGGAAGATGAGGAGAGCCACGACTACTTAAAAGAAGATATTATTTAACAACTCGGATATTCGCCAGTTTAAATCGTCAATGGTTGGGGAGAAAACATTTGTCGATTAAGACGCATAGTGGGGTTTGAACAATATAGCAATCAGTGGGAGTGGAACAAGCTAACAGTCTACCAGGCGTTAGCTTGTACCAGTGTTGGTACAAGCTAACGCCTAATGGGACAAGCATAAGCTAACAGTCTAATGTGTTGGTACAAGCTAACGCCTTAATGGGACAGGCATAAGCTAACAGTCTAAGGTGTTGGTACAAGCTAACGCCTGATGGGACAGGCATAAGCTAACAGTGTTGTTGAGTTGCTGTCATTATGTAGTGATTAATAAACAGTTCACTCTATAAGGATAGGATTTCAACATGAAAGCAATACCATAGACATTTATTAGTTACTTTTTAGATATATTATTGGTGTCACCGAAATGAAAGTCAAAATCGCTACTCCTGTTCGAAAAAAGTCGTTAAAGATCAGAAATTATCGGATTGAAAAGAAAATTCCAATAATTTCGAATCTGTTATTAAAAAAACAACTTTGCAGACTGAAAATTCGTCCCGTTCCGAAAATAATTCAATAAAAATAACTAAAAAATTGATATTTTTCGTGAATTGTTGCTTAGATAATTTAATAAAATACTTTATTTATAAATGGGAATTATTAAGGACACCATTGTCGTCAGAAAAATACCTTTTCAATGAATAATGAGTATTTACAAAAACTGTTTTCATTTTTTAAAATTTTGATTATAATAATATATTATTTATTTTTCAGAATTTCACCGACAAAAATGAGTTTCATTTTGTCTGTTCTGCAATTATAAAATTAATTTTGAATTTCTTTGCTTTTAATTTAAAATATAAGTTAATGTTACTCAGAATTTTTATTCCGATGAAAAACACTCAATTTACAAAAATTAAAAGTTTTAACTTAAAACTTAATAAATATTAATTGATAATTGTTTCTTTCTTATAGAATTATAAGTTCTGCTAGAAAAATTTCCTAAGAAAATTTAGAATTTCTAAGAAAATTAAAAAAATATCCGAAAAAAACTCATTTTAAATAATTTAAATATCATCTTTGAATTCAAATTTTGTATTTATTTGAAAGATGATAGCCTCTAGAAAGTTGGAATTAAAATTACAGTAAATTTCTCTGTATAAAAAATAATTTTAATCGTTTTTAAAACATTGGCATATTTTTTTATCGCCACTCACTGAAAGTGCCATTTTATAGGAAAATATTAAATAGATTTCTATTAACGTTTAAAAAATAATCAAGTAAAGATATTTTTCTGATCTAATCTGAAAAAAAAATAATGTGTTTTATTAAATTATGCAAGCAACAATTGACAAAAAATAATTGTTGAGAGATTTCTTTTATTGAATTTTGGGTCAAAGATTAATTCTCAATCTGCAAAGTGAAACAACAGATCCGAGGTCAGTCGAAAAGTTGATAAGTACTGAAAATTTCGTTTGAGTCAAATAGTTGCCGATCTTTGGCAAGCTTTTTAGAAAAGGCGAAGCGATTTTTAGTGTCATTTCATTGGCACCAAAATGTCTAGAAAGTGAAAGTCAATTTTGACCCAACACTTCACTGGAATTTAAGGCATTTGATTGGACGAAACATAACACGTCACTGCACAGGAGCGTTTTTACGTGTTATAAGTGGGAGAAAGAGTGGGGGAAAGAGAGAGAATGTGTAGGGAAGAGAGAGGGGTTCATTCCTTTACATTTTCTAAATTAAAATTGAGTTGAAAATGTGCGTGTGCGTGTGTCTGTGTGTGTGTGTGTGTGTGTGTGTGAGAGAGAGAGAGAGAGAGAGAGAGAGAGAGAGAATAAAAATGTGGAACATACCTTTTAAAACAAAAAATTAAACACTGTTGAATATTAAATAGAAATATACACACTCAAACACAGACACACGCAAAAACACGAGCACACACACGCACGCACATACAGATACACACACACACACACACACACACACACACACACACACACACACATATATATATATATATATATATACCCACACAAATATAATGAAACAATAAATTTAAAAGTACAAATATTACACACATACATACCCAGAAACACACACTCACATATATATATATATATATATATATATATATATATATATATATATATATATATACGTATATATATATATACACACACTCAAATACATACATATACTAAAAATACATCCATATATATATCTATAAATACATATATTTATTTACTCAAATACATATGTATGTTTATACACGCTCACACACATATAGATACACTCACACATAAATGAAACAATAAATTTACAACTATGCACACAAACAGACGAGGGTAAGAGAGAAGCAAGGGAGAGAAAACATCTATCGATGAGAGAGGGGCAAATTCTCTTTTTTCGTAAACTATTTACTTTTAATAAAAACTTTAATAATTTGAAATAAAATTGAAACAAATAAACTTGAAATTTTTGATAAATGTGGGTAAAATCGAATTTTATTCCATCAAATATCATGTAATTTATGTAAATAAAGCGAAAATGTCGAATAAAATATTTAAAAACGTACGGATATATTTCCGCGGGAGTTTTATATTTAAATCGGATTCATATTTATTTTATTTATTGTCAAATGTAAATCGAAAGAAAAAATCAATAAAATATTTCAAATATTCAAATTTCAAATGTAAATTTGTAAGAGAAACCAACAACACCTAGACGGGAGGTTTGCTCGATAGGCGGGGCTTATGTGCTGACGTCATTTTATATAGAATAAACCAACAACACCGAGACAAAAGGCCTGCTCGAAAGGCGGGGCTTATGTGCTGACGTCATTTTATATAGAATAAACCAACAACACCGAGACAAAAGGCCTGCTCGAAAGGCGGGGCTTATGTGCTGACGTCATTTTATATAGAATAAACCAACAACACCGAGACAAAAGGCCTGCTCGAAAGGCGGGGCTTATGTGCTGACGTCACTACATACAAAGAGACAGGAGGCTTGCTCGATAGGCGGGGCTTATATGCTGACGTCATTTTATATAGAATAAACCAACAACACTGAGATAGAAGGTCTTCTTGTTAGGCGGGTTTTATGGTACATTTCTTCAAGAGTATAAGTGGGATTCCGTCCCCTCCGCTCGCTTTGTGAGAGTCAAGTTTTGCGATGAAGGGCGTAATGTGAACGTCATTCAGTTGAGCCTCAGTTCTAGGTGGGAAGTCGGTTGTAGATATTCC
This sequence comes from Ascarosepion bandense, assembly GCA_037127315.1. Lineage (NCBI taxonomy): Eukaryota > Metazoa > Mollusca > Cephalopoda > Sepiida > Sepiidae > Ascarosepion > Ascarosepion bandense. The sequence goes on along the minus strand of JBBBDQ010031257.1, from coordinate 111,823 downwards.
AGACGGACCCAGTCTCGAATTGGTAGAGAATCTGCGAGCAAAGCTTTCAGTCTTGTCCGCTGAGGAGGTGAGGACCTCAAATTCATTGATTAGACGGGGTTCTGAGGTTCTACTCTTGTTAAGCACACTTTTACAGAGTCGCCAGTAGTCTTTGGCGCCAAACTTACAGGATAATATGCGTTGCTTCATTCTGGCAGCCAACAACATCTTAGCTTCTTTAAGTATCTTTTTACACTTATTACGAGCTGAGGCGAAAAGGCGCCTGTTTTGGTCCGACGCGTGGCTTCGATAAAGCCGGAAGAAGTGATTCCGGTGGGCAATGGCGACCGAGCATGCGGGCGAGAACCAGGTGGACGAATGGGATTTCAGCTGAAATTTCCTTGCTGGGATGAAAGTATCGATGCCAGCCTTAACCCAAGAGGAGACCTCGGATGCACAGTCTTCAACGGGAAGACTAAAAACGTTGTTCCAAGGGATATCACACAGGAAGTCGCGGAACGAGTCCCAGTCTGCTTTTTGCTGGTTTGAGTTTCTTTTGTAGAGTGGGAGTGGAATGAGATGTTGACGGAAACTACGGCATGGTCAGAGTTTCCGAGAGGGCAGAGCTGATTGGCATTGCAAGAGTCTGGGATGGAAGTGAAGTAGAGGTCTATCAGTGAGTCCCTTCCATTAGGGTTATTAGTGAAACGCGTGGGGAAATCCACCACTTGAGATTGGGTGATTGAAAAATTCATGGTGTGGACACCAGCAAGATCAGTGACAGAGTTTTCCAGCCACTTGGGTTGGTTGGCGTTAAAGTCACCAAACACAAATATATGAGCAGATTGATGAGAAGAAAGGGCCTTATCGATATTGTTAGAGATGCTATCAAGTACTGAACAGTCAGAGGAGGTGGGGTGGGTGATAGAGAAAGAAAAGATAGCTAACCGAGCATAGAAGTGAGAGACGGAAGCGCACGAAAGAATGATCCAGGGATTCAAGAGAAGTCACCCTAGCAAGAGGGAGGTATTCGCTGACATAAACACCAAGCCCATGCATATGGACATTGGAGTCCTTCCTAAAGAGGGGAAGGTAACCAGGAACGTAAAATTCAGAAGAGGGGATAGAAGTGTCAAGGTTAGTTTCACATAGAGCTAAGATATCAGGTGAGTTAGTTTGAAGGAATGATTCTACGCTGTAAAAGTTAGTGCGAATACCTCGTATGTTGGCGAAGGAGGCGCAGATAGGTTTGGGCGTTTTCTGATTGGCCGGTTTAGTTTTTCTATTTTGTTTGCGTGTATTCATAGTGATATATTAAGCGATAGAGAGAGGTCTAGAGTAGAATCAGTCGCTCACTGTATGCAGCATGTTTAGGAGGGAGACCCGGGGTTGCCCACCGGCGGTTCATGCAGGGACTCTCATCCATGCGCGATATGGCACTACAAGAAACCCCGATATTATTCAACTGTTGATCAGAGCATCCTCTCAAAACGCTACGCAAGAGTTCAGTCTCTTAACTACCAGTCGGAAGCAGCAAGCAGGAAACTGCCAATCCGGTACCCTCAGTATGAAGAGACATTGCCACCATACTCAAATACTGCAAAGAGCTTGCGACCGAATTAATACTAAGACCGAAGGAGAGGGGAAAAGTACAGGGAACCCCTTCCTAAACAAGAAACAAGGCGATCACCTATACTCCTGTTCAAAAGAAGAGGGTGGAGTTTGAAAGCGGGCGATAGTAGGTACTATCTACTCCAATAAAAAAAAAACAAAAGAAAAAAAAATACTAAGTTTTAACTAGTATAAGTCGAGAGAAGCCTTCAACGCCAAAATAATTTACAGAACCTTCTCTAGCAAGTTTAAAGAAAAGACCATGCAAAGACGAAATAAACAACCCTTTGGCTTCCCAAAAAGGGCCGACTCATTTTTTAACTGGATGAAAAACATTTATTTTTTAAATTTAAGCGCTGCTATATGCGAAGAGACAAATGTACAGTAAAAGTAGCAAAATATATTTGACTTACTTAAATTAGTAACAATAAGAAAAAAAAGTGTGATCTCGCTAACTTAGCAAACAAAACCTGACCTGAAGTCGAGTGAAAATTTCCGAAGGACAATAAATGCCAAAATACAAATCAACTCTTTTTTTCAGATACCGTAGGCGGGTCAACTACTTGCTAAGTAGCCAGACCACGAGGTGAGAGAGAGGAAAAGAGAGTGAGAGAGAGGGAAAGGGAGTGAGAGAGAGTGTGACTACAGAGCGTGCGTCCGATAGCCAGGGTGAGGGGAGGTAAAATGACCCAGAGTCAAAGAGAAGCCACCCTTAATCAGTAGATAAATTCTTGCGTTAAGAAGTTAAATAAATAAATAAATAATACCCCAATCCGTTTGTATAGAGAGACGCCTTCAAAGCCAAAATAATTTACAGAACCTTCTCTAGCAAGTTTAAAGAAAAGACCATGCAAAGACGAAATAAACAATCCTTTGGCTTCCCAAAAAGGGCCGATTCATTTTTAACTGGAGGAAAAAAAAACTTTTTTAGGATAATTATGAATTGATTATTTAAAAATAGAAAAAAGGTTTAAAGCTTTAATTTTAGCTGAAATTGAAAGCTAAATGATTTACTATTTCCAGTAAACGAAATATTCTGGTGTAATTATATTGAAATTATATTTATTGGAATCTATATTTTCTGAATTTTAAAAAAAAATTCAGTTTTTTTAATCATTTTTGAGCGATCGACACATTTGTAAACAAAAGTTAATTCTCGGTTTCAAAAATCTAGCAAAACAAGATATATATATCTGTGAAGCGTTATTTTTGAAAACTTACCAAATATAAAGTTAAATTAAACCGATTTGAGACAAATATTAGTTATCTATGACATGAAATTTCGAATGAAATTATTTCCTAATCAGGTTTGTTTTACGACCTGAATTTCAGATAGGCGATGACAGCACTGTCGTCAATTATTTTATATAACTGCCCATGTACGGTTATCCAGAACGGCCATAAATCTATGAAGCCTAAATGAACGTTTCGTAAAGGGGAACAACCTATGAAACAAGCGTTCTACTGTCGAGGAAAACGATTGTGTCATTTTTGGGTAGAATGATTTCGGACGATGCGCAACATGTCGGGCGAGACACGGGAAACACTAACAGGTGAGCACACAGTTAAGCTTGTTCAGATATACATCTGAACTTTGATAGTAATTATTTATATAATGAGACTGGAGGAAGAAAAAGATTATGTTGCGTCGAGATGATCTGTTTCGAAAATTAGTTTTATGAGATTCTTTTAATTTGATCCGAGAACTCATCATCAACAGAAGACATGATCGACTTTCTCAGCCACCCGACAAAGTCCAGAAGCCCTTCTCATTTTTTATACTTGTCGGATTATCGATTTTCCGAACCAAAAGAGGATATAAGCAACTGACAATAATTCTACATATATTATCTCTTTAAAGCGTTAGAAATATATATTAGCTGATTATTATATTTGAATTAAATCGATTTAAAATTTGTAAATTTTATGTAAATCTTATAAAATCCCTTGGAGAGTATAAAGACATAGCCACACCACACTGTTACTTCGGTGGAGTACCTAACAAGTACTTTTTTACGAGGTGGATTTGTCAACCTCACGTCTAACCTGTTTTGTATTCATAGTTGTCCTTCTCCTAGACTGGTTGACAACCAAAGCTAGAGAGTCGACTCTGTCCTGGAATTTGAACTCGACACGCTCGCCCAACATTTCTTGTCTATACGCACACAAACTTAAATTAAAAGTTTAGCGAAGAATTAATTCTTTTCGGATTTTTGTCTGGATTAATGAGGCTGGATCATCAGTTATCGAAAAAATCAGGTAGTCTGTCTGTAAGCGTTTTTATGAAATTCATTGAAATAAAAATTAGTTTAGAAGGAACAGTTATTACACTTTGATCCTTAAAGAGTGAAACTTTTGCAAAAATCCATCAAATGAACTTAGAAATATAAAAAAATACGTCAAGATCGATTTGTCGATGTTCTTTGCCTTTTCTTTCTTTTTACTTTTCTTTCCTCTCTTTTCTTTCTCTTTTTCCTTTTACTTTCTTTCTTATTTTCTTCTTTTTTTACTTTTTTCTTCTTTCTCATTTTCCTTCGTATTTTTCTTTCTTTTCCTATTTTTCTTTTCTTCTTTCTTTTTCTATTTTCCCTTTTTCTTTCTTTTTCTTTATTTTTGTCCTTCTCGTTTTCTTCGACTTCCATTTTAAAAGAACTAATATTTTCAGCAATCTAATATTTTATTGAATTTTAGTTGCATTAGCTTACGTTTGAATATAATTTCTGATAAAATGAATTTTGTTTTAAAATAATGTAAACTTTTCTTAAATTAATTTAAATATTTAATTGCTTTAAATTTAATAAATACTGACGTAACTTAGTAATTCCTGAAATGTTATGTTGTTTCATGTATCATTAATTTATGAAAATTCATGAAATGCTTTGATATTAAATTAATATTAATTTATATTTTTTAACATTTTATTTTTCATTTTATTCTTGGCCGAGAAGACTAGGCGACAGTCATTTAATTGTAAATATAACACATATGGTTTCGAGCTCCATTCACGACCCTGTAAATATATTTTATTGTTTACAAAATTTTGACCTCGAATATCTGTTGACAATGACATTGACCGGACGGCTAAACACATTTCATACAAAACTTTTCAAAAATACGATTGCGTTTTTTTTATGATTTGCTATAAAATATTATTGCTTGTATTGAGTGTTTGAAAGGACTGGAAAATAATTATCAGTAACATTTTTATTTACTTCATTAAATAAGGTCTGTCTGAATTTTTGCATCTCCCAAAATTTATATAATTAACGAATATAGGTGTGAATATTTTTTACTGTTTCTTGGAAACATGATTTTCTATTCTTAAATCGGCCCTCGAAATTATTTTTAAAACTTTCATTAACCGTCCGTATCTTAATATATTTATTAATTTCGGATGTCGTTCTACAATTTTAGATAGAGTAAAAATGAAATAAAAAGCATATATCTTTTGTAATTGTCTGAGCTCTCATTGAAGTGCCCGAAATTTTGAGACCTTAAGATTACACAAATGTTCTAATAGCGACATGTGCGAGATACATGCTTATCGTTAGTCGAACGACACGAATATCTACCATTAAGAAATCTTTTAACGTTATTAGTGGTTGATGTCTCCGTGCTGATCAGCTTCGCCGAGAGGAATAGGCGACAGTCCTTAGATTGTATACATAGCACATATGGTTTCGAGCATCATTCACGATCTGTAAATATTTTCTTTTCTTTTATTGTTTCCGTAATTTCGACCTCGAATATCTGTTGACATTGACGGGAAACTTAATCACATTTCATACAAAACTTTTCAAAAAACGATTGCGTTTTTTTATGATTTGCTATAAAATATTATTGCTTGTATTGAGTGTTTGAAAGGACTTGAAAATAATTATCAGTAACATTTTTATTTACTTCATTACATAAGGTCTGTCTGAATTTTTGCATCTACCATAATTTAAATAATTAACGAATATAGGTGTGAATATTTTTTATCGTTTCTTGGAAACATGATTTTCGTTTCTTAAATCGGCCCTCGAATTTATTTTTAAAACTTTCATTAACCGTCCGTGTCTTAATATTTACAACCTACTGGCTGCGGCCTAGTCCTCTCGGCCAAACGCTCAGCGTTCAACGTTAAATGATTTATTAATGGGAGATAATTGTGTCGTTCCACTAACGATAAGCATGTATCTCGCACATGTTTCTATTAGAACATTTGTGTAATCTGAAGGTTTCAAAATTTCGGGCACTTCAATGAGAGCTCAGCTAATTAGAAAAGATTTTTTTTATATATCAGTCACACTATATAAAATTTGCAGAACAACAGCGGAAATTAACAAAAATATTAAAATGCTGACGGTTGATGAACAGTTTAAAAATAATTTCAAAGGCCGTAAAGTATGCTTGATGGCGTTCGAAACCGTATGCGCTATATTTACAGGCTAATGGCTGCGGCCTAGTCCTCTCGGCCAAACGCACAGCACGCGGACGTCACGGCCAAATAACGTTAAATGATTTATTAATGGTAGATAGTCTTTAACCGTCAGTTCAATGTCAACAGAAATTCGAGGAAGAAATTTTGTATACAAAAAAAAAAAAAAAAGAAAAAGTATTTACAGTATGTTCGATTCTTAAATCGGCCTGTGAAATTATTTTTAAAATGTTCATTAAGCGTTAGTATTTTAATATTTTTCTTAATTTCGGCTGTCGTTCTACAAATTTTAGATAGTTAACAAATCGCTGTTTCAGAAAAACAGCTAATGCTGTGATATCAGGAACATACCTAGGTCATGGAAGTGGAACAATCTTCCCCGATTAACGAAATATTGGGTTCAGTTCAAAGTTCAAATACAAATAAGTGAATAAAGTGGTCCTACAGACAGATAACTGACGCTGTGATATCAGGAACCTGCGTGGCTCGTGGAACTAGAACAATCTACCACGATTAACGAACTAAAGTGTTCAGTTGAAAATTCAAACAGAAATAAGTGAATAAAGCGGTGTTATTGAGTGATAGCAGATGGTGAGATATCAGGAACAAGCCTGCCTGGAAGAACGGGAACTATGTACCCTGATTAACAAAATAATGGTTTCAGTTCAAAATTCAAATACAAAAAGTGAACAAAGCGGTTTTACTTACAGATAACTGACGCTGTGGTATCAGGAACATACGTGGCTCGTGGAAATAGAACAATCTAACCCAATTAACGAAATAATGTGCTCAATTCAAAATTCAAATACAAATAAGTAAATAAATCGGTACTACTCACAAATAACTGGCGCTGTGATATTAGGAACATGCGTGGCTCGTGGAAGCAGAACAATCTATACCGACCTTCTTATAACCGAGGTGAAGAGGCAGAAGTTCGTCGGGATCAATAGGGAGATGATAGAGGAAACTCTGAAGAGCCTGAAAATCATACCGCAAATATTGGCGACACGATCGAATGTCCTGTGGAACGGGCTGTTGGCGTCGGAGGAGGAGGCTAAGGCCCTGGCAGCCAGTCTTCTAACAACAAAAAATGTTAGGCTGCAGACCGAGGACATGGGCACTCGACGTATTAGCCCTGCCGAGGAAGAAAAAATTTATGAACAGTACTTTAATAGTAAAAGACTGAAGTCAACAGGCAGGCTCTAGAGAAAGACCTTTCCTCACAGAGAAGGGCCCTCTTTTTAAACTGTCCTCTCTGGACGGGAAATGTATTGAAGCACTTCAGAACATTCCAAATGCCCCTGGGGTGATCCCACTGATTAGTAAAACATGAGAAAATCTGAAACTGTGGGATTATCTGGCGAGGGCTACAGTTGCATAACCAAAGTTGAGAACGGCCGAAATTGAGTTCAGAGAATTGAAGAAAATGTCACATCTTTGTTTAGGGAGGGTCCCAATAATTTACCACCCATCCTTTTTTAGAGCTTTAAAACTTACCTAGCCGACAGACGTTGGTGACATTTTCCCGGACGGACGAATTACATTAGAGATTGGCACAGGCAGTCTGAGTAAGGCTGCTCACGTGCTTCGTGATCACTTGTTGTTCGGGGTAGATGTTGCTGCAATCCAGGAGACACGTTTTGCGAAGTTGATGCTCGTGTGCTGTCTAGCGACTTTGTTGTCTATTCAGGTGTTTTCTTCTTGGTTAAATGTACCCTGGGTGCGAGGGTAGACTTGTTCATGTCGACACGGGTGGTGGGTGATTGATCGTGGCAGATATGGCCGTGAACATTAGTTCTTTTCGGATCATTGCAGTTTATGCGCCCAACAACGCGATGAGCCTGTTTACATTGAAGTGTAGGTGAGCTGCTTAATGTTTCTTGTATTCGGCCTTGTGTCAGACTTAACCGAACTCCCTACAGCTTAGAGGATTTATGCAGAATTATTATCAGACGGTTTTCATTGGAATAATAAAATATATATTTTGCATTTTAAAATAGAAATTTATTAGAAGGAGGAATAACATAAATTGTAGGTGTTAATGTACAATAAGAAACATAAGAGAAGTTAAGAGTAGAGTTCGTGTTCAATGATAAAATTGAGGTATTAAGAGTTCATACATAATGTTTGTAGCAGTAATTGCCGAGAGAGATAGGGAGAAAAAGAACAAAGTGCGACCTGATCTTATCTCCGGGTTGATTTGAAGTTGGTTACATCTTAGATGTTTGTCAGCAAACTGCCTTCCCTGACTGACCGCCGCATCCGGTTAGAGACCATCCTTAAATATTCAATCGAGTCACGTGGGGTGGCTCCAGAATGATTTTTTCTTTAGCTGTAGAAAAACCGTTTTTCTGACGTATTTTGAAATTTGCGATTTGATGACCAATCAGGATCCAGAATTCCGCTAAAGCTTTTGTGTCAGTTGGGATCGTTCCTGGTGGACCTTTTGCGCCTAGTCTTAGTGGATGACTGAAATGCCGTCTTGGAAAAAAGCTAGAAAGCTAAGAGCCATACAACATATATGTAAATTTATCCTGGCCATAAAGTTGGGGATCGGTTTACATTAATAAAATATTAGAAAAAATGGCTATAAATTTGTATATTACTTGGAAATTAAGAGCCATTCGACATACAAATAATTTGAAAATTAAACTTTTCTACAAAAATAAACAAAGATATTAACCATTTTGTTTTATTTTCTGTTCTAATTCTGCCCAAATGAAAACGCTAATCGCAAAAGTCAGTGAGTAATTGTTTTAATATTTTATGATTTAGTCTCATCTTGCTAACATTAATGGGTTTCAAATGCCGGCATTAATTCTTTCCTCCTATCTGTGAAGAGCTCATGAGAAAGGAGTCCTTTTGAATTCCGCACTCACTCGACGCCATTCTTTTCTCATTTCTCCAATTATAACTTTAAATACAATCCAACAATTTTTCAACTTAATTTTCAACTAAGCTTATTTGCTCATCTAAAATCATTTGTTTACATAAATTAGTTTGCATAATTACATCAACTTACTAATAACAATATTTCCTAAAAGACTTTCCTTAAATTAGAAATATATAGCAAGTGGAATATTACAGTGTACGAAGTTTTGGTTGACAGAAAACGAAAACACAAAACACTTGAATTATAAAGATATGGGAAGAAAATTCCTTTGCAGGCAAAGTAGGCAGAATTAAATTTCAAATAAGATTCAGTAATAACTGAACAAATGTTTCAGCAAATATTTTGAAAGAAAAGAAAATGGAATCAAACTGAGGGATTTTTAATCATTCTTCTATGCATATACTCACCCCTAGCACAGATTCTCGAGGTAGGGGACACAATTTTCGTAACAAAAATTTATCGTAAATAATTAGGCCGGTAAAAATAAATATATAATACTGTTTGATTATAAACAAAATATCTATTTAAATACGAGTATCGATCAAAAATAATGTTCAAACAAATAATTTCAAATTGTCAGTTGTTTATAACGAGTTTCGTTAATCTTCGTTAATTTCCGTAACATGTTTACATTTGTTGATATTACGATGTATTTCAAAGCAGAGATGGTTATTACGATGATATCGAAAATTGTGTTATAGGCTTAATTTGACTTCGTTTAGACTGATCGTCGTCCGTGTTCGAGAGGTCTAATATGCGCCAGATCACATGGTGGCTTCCCCTATTTGGATAGGAGTCGAAGGTTCGAATCCTGCCGAATGACACATTTTCGTAACAAAAATTTATCATAAATGATCAGGCCGGTAGAAATCAATATATGATACTGTTTGATTAAAAACAGAATATCTTTATTTTTTAATCGTATCACCCCGAGCAAGGCGGTAATGCCACTGATGTGCACTGGACTACATAAGAGTAAAAAGATTAAGTAGAGGAGAGTGAAGAGGAAGACGAACCGGTTAGAAAGGAGCAAGAGAAGGATGGGAATACAGGTGTGATGACAGTTGCAAAGGTGGAGAGAAAGGAAAGGATATACGGGGTGGTGAAAGAACTAGAGTCAAGTGGTTAATAGATGAGTATTGACATTACATTTAAATTCCTGGTGGTTGTAGCCGTCAGGAAAGCAAGAATATGGAAGAGAGTTCCACAGGCAGGAAGTGCGAGAGAAGAAGCTGCAGGAGTAGAATTGTCATCTGCATTTGGTTAATCTAACTGTGAATAGGTGGGACCCAGTTGCCAATCTGGTTGCACGAGTAAATATCTGTTGCAGAGGCACCAGTGACTTAAGATTGTTGGAGCAGAAGCCATGAAAGTATTTATAGAACAGACAAAGGGAGGCCACATCTCGTCGGTGGGGAAGTGGCTGTAGTCGAGCCGCCAAGTCGGTACCTATCACACTACTGATTCTCCTTTGGAGCCTGTCGAGAACACTGAGATGAACAGCAGGGGCGCCTGACCATATATGGCAGCAGTATTCCATGCACGGACGAATGGTTGATTTGTATATATGCAGGATGGATCCAGGCGGGAAAAACATCCTGGCCCGGCACAGTGACCCAACCTTCTTAGCAGTGGATTTAGCTATGGACTCAATGTAGTGGTTCCATATGAGATCAGAAGAGAGGGTAAGGACAGGAGGCGCAGTGTATTGCTCTCTGGGAGACTCGCTTGGTCCATGCTTATGGGAGGCAGGAGAGGTTGCCTGTGATGATTGACAGACAACAGCTTGGTCTTAGTCGCCACTTCTTGCCCCAATTCACCACAGAGTGTAGGTCCCGTTCAAGGTCAGCAGCGAGATTATATTTGTCCGCTACGCCGGTTTTCTTACTGATGCGGGAGTAATCAAAAATAATGTTCAAACAAATCATTTCAAGCATATATATATATATATATGTATCTCTAACAACCTCAATAATATCTACATCGGCCACACCACAAATTCGCTCTCACGGCGTCTGGCGTTGCACTTAAATAAAAATTCAAATATATTCCGTCATTTAGAACAACACGGTTATCAACGCACACTTCTGAGAAAAAAGCTTGTTGATAACACGTACATACTCAAACAAGAAAATAATAAGCAGAAACTAAAAATCCTCGAAGCACTCTACATTAAACAATTTAAACCTGGTTTGAATACAATCAATTTCGATATTTCCAACAACGTACTCAAATGTCTGTAATCAGACCAGGGACCACAACACCACTATATTGTCACTGTCTTCGGCCATCCGCCACGGTAGGGATGGACTTATATTTTCAATTCAATTATCTTTATTGTTAATAGCTTAAATGTTCTGTTTACTGTGTGTTAATATTTACTCTTTGATAATGGCTTATGTGAGACGAAAGCTTAGACCCGATAAAAAATTCAACAAATACTATGATTTTTTGTCTTTCAACGACATCACCATCAAGTATATCAGACGGTATGAACGGATCCTACACAAAAATTAATAGACAAAACTTGTCTATATTATTCAATGAAACCTGCATTAATGAAAAAATGCTGCCAAAATACACACAATATATATATATATATATATATATATATATATATATATATAATCCGATAAGCAAATTTCTAAACAAAAATACTCTTGAATTATGTTATAGTTGCACAAATAATCTTGAAAAAATCATTACAAATTATAACAAATCTTAAATCAGCGCCGCGTTAATCAAAGTAACAATAACTATCAAAACAATAAAGATAACAATTATACAAACTTATGTAGATGTCAAAATCCTAATTATTGCCTACTGCAAAATAGGTGTCAAACTAATTTTATGTATCAATTATCAAATGAAAATTCTATTATGTATCAACATCAGATGAAAACCCATCTTTTAAAAAAGTTTACATCGGATCTACAAAGAACATTTTTAAACAACGTTGGTATATGCACTTAACTTCATTTAAACACATGTATCGAAACCAAATATCCCTTTCTGCGTATTTTTGGAAGTTAAAGGGCACAAATAAAACCCCCAAAGTAAAATGGAAAATTCTGGAAAAAAAAAACAGAATCTGTAAGTCGTTCAACGACATCGGTCCTTTGAGCCTGAGTTAAAAGCTTCAGATTTTAAGATTCCCTAAAAATGCTGAACTATTGAACCGTAGGGATGAACTGTTTTATGTAAACATCAAAAATATTTTTTGTTAAAATTTAATTAATCATAATGTGTCATTTATAACTTGTGCTCTAATATAACTTAAAAATTAAAATCAAATTTACTAAAATAAATGATCCACAAAATACTAGTTGGTTTTCTCAACTACAATGTACCTTGGTATACTACAATTATTCAGTTCAAATTCCAACTCAAAAAATTCCAGCTCCTTAAAAAGAAATCCTTTAAATCTTATTAATTGGAATGTTTCATTGATAACTTATGATTCCAATATAACTTTAAATTGTTTTAACAAAAAATGATCCACACAATATCAAATTAGTTTTTAATGTATAATATACCTTAGTACACTATAATTATTAAAATCCTACTTATAAAAAAAAAACTACCCTGAAGTTCAGCAAGAATTATTTTCGTTTTTTTTAAATTTTTTAATTATATATAAAAATTATATATAAAAAGTTTCAAAATTATTGTTAAATTTCTTCCTCTAATGGGCTGGCTAGGGTATGTAATTAATGCATGAAGACTACAATTACTAATCGAAAATTTAAAGGCTTAATACAAATGATTGACCCCGTCAATTTTTAAAATAATTAAAACATTTTAATTGTGTGCATTTTGATTGCCCGTATCTTTATTTGTAAGGGTGGTCGTACGTAATATTTATCATTAAAAGGTCACGTGATTCAAGGGTTATCTTCCTTTACATAAAAAACTAAATTCGTATATTTTTATCGCCTATGGCCACCCTACTTAGCCTTCCTGACAGCTTCCGGTTGTCATTACAGCTGTCATCGCCTGAGATAAACACTGATAACAACGGCTACCGTAACTGATAAAAACTTTTACCGAAGATATCAGACAGTAAGCAAGTTCAATTGTTTGAAATCAGATAAAGGTAAGTTTTAATTTAAAAAATAACTTCAATAACGTGTCAGCGACGTATATTTTATTTTTGCCAAATTTTTAAAACAAAAATGTGGCTACTGTTTACGTAAATGTGTCGATCAATCAAAAAAATGGCGGTACGTTTTATTTTTTTTTTTAATTTGAAAAATTTTAGATTCCAATCAATATAATTTCGCTTTAAAATACGCCCGTGTATTTTGTTTACTGGAATTACTAAATTTAATCTCTTGACTTTCAATTTGACTAAGACTTGACTAAGCTAATTTGACTTGACTAAGCTAATTTTAAAGCTAAAATATAACTTATTTATTTTTAAAATTTCATTTTTTAAAATCAGGTATTGAAAATTTATACTAAAAAGTGGAGGTACTTACGTTAATATACCATAATTATTTAATCATATTCATAACATAAACGTTTCAGCCCTTTTACTCAAGAAGCATTTAAAAAAATCCAACTTACTGTTAAAAATTATTTACCTATTTAAGTATTATGTGGTCCCACTAGATACCTTACTCAGACAAAATAATTTCTTTAAAATTTAATTAATAACTATGTTTCATTTAACTTATACTCGAACATAAATAAATGAATTATTTTAATAAAATAAAAAAAAACCCACACAATACTAAATTGGTGTTCCTAATACAATATAACTAAGTATACAACAATTATTTAATCCAAATTCTGACTTATACTCATAGATTGTCGTAAAAATATCTATTGTTCAATAAAAAAAAAAACTAAAATCCAACCTCCTGATTAAAATTGCTGTCTACCCTTTAAAAAATCTAAAGTCCCACTATGTATCTTACCCAGACAAAATTTAAAAGTGACATGTCTAGATCTAAGCCATCCTGGCCGCTTCCATAACCCAATTTTTTTAAAATCTCCATGGTTACATAATTCTAAATGCTGATTGAACTCTTCTGACACGCCTAAATGCATTTCCTTTGACTACCACTCCCTAATTTTCTAAATAACCATGAATTCATCTTATATTTTCAAAAACAAATCGTTTTCACCATTTTTACATATCACCTGAAGAGGAACAGTTTTGTTCTGAAACATGAATTTTTTTGTGTAATGATATCGTACTTTTATAAACCATTGTAATAACAAAATTACAATATATATATATCTATATATATATATATATATATATATGAAATTATTTGTTTGAACATTATTTTTGATCGATACTCGTATTTATGTAAATATTCAAACAGTATATATATTTATTTCTACCGGCTTGATTATTTACCATAAAATTTTTGTTACGAAAATGGGTATCATTCAGTCGGATTCGCCAGATCAATTAGTGGCTTCCCCTATGTGGATAGGGGTCGCAGGTTCGAATTCTGCCGAATGACATACATTTTCGTAACAAATGTACCGTCAATAATCAGGCCGGTAGAAAAAAATTATCTAATACTGTTTAATTATAAACATAATATTTAATTAAATACGAGTATCGATTAAAAATAATGTTCAAACAAATCATTTCAAATTGTCGGTTGTTTATATTTCGTTAATATTCGTTAATATATATATATATATATATATATATATATATATATATATATATATATATATATATATATATATATATATATATATATATATATATATATATATATATATATATATATATAGCTGTGCGTATGCGGGTTCGATTCCTGTCGGAAGATAAATATTTTCAAAACGATTTTTCAAACTATTAAGGCTAGTGGAAATTATAATGTATTGTTTAAATTGTTTACATATATATATATAATTCTATGACTATAGCACAACGCGAAATTTCATGCCCTAAAACACCAGTCTATCCAGTGATGGATTAATCCCCCTTCGAAATACAGGTTCACAACGGACAGACTTAGAAAGGACCTGATTAAGTTTTTGGAAGGTCATGAACTTATCACTACTACTACTACTACTACTACATATAACTTCTCGCTCCAAATCCTATTGGCAGTTGAAAAATGCAAATAAAATTCCTAAAGTTAACAGCAAAATATTAACAAAAACTGGAACAAGTAAATCGTTTTAGGAAATTTTTTCTTTTGAGTACAAGAAAAAAATCCATATAATTAAATCCCGAGAAACTAATTTATTAAACAAACGTAATGGAATCACTAATTATCGCTACCATAGGTTTAAGCATGCACTTAAATATATCTGAAATTATTTCAATATGTTTACTATTTGCTCTTATTTTTAAAACATATCCCTTAATTATAAACCATAAAACCTAACTTATTTCACTGATATTTTTCTTCACCGTCTGCTTTTCTTTAGTACTTATGTTTCTAAAACTTCTCAACTTTTTTTTTTCATTTATTTGGATTTTTTTAAAATAAAAACTAAACATTTAAACTATTTTTTTTATTATTTTTTCCAACTCATCCCGTTTTATATATTTTCAGCTACCGTCTTTAACGTTTCTGCTTTTTGACATGTCAACTCTTCTTTGTCGACACCTTGATACATATAGTGTACGAGTCCACACCGAATTCTTTTAAAATACTCCCACCCCATTTTATTCATCTATTTTGATGGCTTTTTTTTATTTTTCCACTAATTTTTTAAAAAATCTCATATATATATAGTCATCTGCAGACAGATCTGTTTCGCTGTATCCCAGCTCATCAGTACGGTTAGACATCCGATTGCTTTTACCCAGGATTGAAATCCGACCGAATTGACGTCAGTCGGTGATTCTACCTTTGAGCTCTGGGCGCTCGGTAGAAGGAAGCAGACTTTTAACGTATGATGTATCATGCGCCAGTAGTTAGAGTGTTCTAATTCATTACTGAATGAGCGATGCGTAGATGCTAGGGTATCTACTGTTTTTTCAAAGACAAATATATATATATAAATAATTTTCGACGAGGCTTTATTCAGCAGGCTCATTGTCCGTTTACTTAGATCTATTTTTAAATCCGTAATGGCAGAAATTAACAGCTACTAGTATATCAAGGACACCATTAATGGATTGCAGGCTGTAGTCATTAAGATGGCTACAAACTAACCCTCCTCTTTCAATCAAAATAAATCACCTTAAATGCTGTGTCTCTTGAAAACAAAGTGACTTCGACCAACAGTGACACCCGCTGTTCATACTGTTGTAGTGTGCAGAACACGTCCGCTGGACATGCTTCTGAGAAATACGTATCTGGACCGAGTCTCCGAATTGAAGTTCCCGGAGTGGGCGGCAATGTTGGTTGTAGAACTGTTCATTTCGCATGTGCCTCTTAGCCATTGCCAACTCTCTTAGTTCGCCTATTTCCTTCCACTGCTTCCGTGTTTGGTATTTATCCCTTAGCACCAGAAGATGGTCTTTAATGATTCAGTCGTAGAGCATGACGACCGGGGACATGTGAAGGTCCTGGACAGAAGTGTTGCGATGGGTCAGCAGTGCACGAGCAGCTTGATCATGGCATAGGCGTCCGCAGTTGTCCGTATTGTCGACAAGTATTCAGTATTCGTTTTGCTGCTTTAACGGCTAACTCTGCGCGCCCATTGCTTTGAGGGTAATAGGCCGATGAAGTGCGTTTCCGTATACCCCAGTTTTTCAAAACGGAGTTCTACTCCTGGTATTAGAACGAGGGACCCCTCCGAAGATGTTTCTTCGGGTGCTCCAAATGTGCAGAATCAGGTCCTTATAGTGTCACACACGTTTTTAGCCTTCCCTGATGACATTATGGCCATTTCCACTCAACCGGTTAGCGTATACCATGTAACTCTTGCCCTGTATGTCCGCGAGGTCCACCACAACTTGTTGGAACGGAAATTCCGGATCTGCTGGTGACATCAGGAGTTTTCTCGGCTGAGACGGCTCGATTGTGTTGCAAGTGTGACACTGGGATCTGATTTTCCTGATGATGACATCCAAACCTGGCCGGGACAATCGTTGTCTTGCGTTCGCCAGCATACCGTTTACGCCTTGATGCGCCGAATGGAGTGATTCCAGTGCGCCAGCTCGAAGTTGTCGAGGTATCAGGATTTTATTGGCTTTGACCGTTATTCCTTCCGAACAGTATAATTCCTCGCGCCTGGGACAGAAATCCCGAACTATAGGCGGGAGGTCGTCGTATGATTTTGGGAAGCCGTTTTGGATTACGTGTGCTATGCTCCGACATTATTCATCAGTGGCCGCCGCGGCGACATTCCTTTCCCATGTAATAGCATTCAGCTTGGGGTCACTTCCGTACATCGACGTGATGGCGGCTTTGACTGCAGTGTCGATAATTTTGGCAGGGCTTTCTCGTGGTGTCCCTGCCGGATATCGGGTGGCGCAGTCGGGTGCTAAGTAAAGTTTTCCAGGGCGATGTTTTATCTGGAAAGTGTACATCATCGTCCTCTCTCTGAAGTTGAACATGCGGGTTTTTTTAATATTTTCCAGGGCCTGTTCCGAAAATATTTTTACCAGTGGTAAATGTTCTAGTGTCACTAGCAAATCCGGACACCCAAGCATAAACATTCGGCATGACTCTCGCCCATAGACACGGGCTAAGGCTTCTCCATTCACTGGTGCGTACCGTGATCCAGAGTCATTCGTGAAACGGGAACCGGTCAGAATAATCTTCCAGTGACCATCCCCGAAACCCATGTTCAACTCGCCGGGGCATCTACAATTTTTCTGAAATAAGATGGAGAGAGAAGAGATGGATTAAGAATTTTCTCAAGGTATTGGTGCACAAGTGAAAGCAACAAATTAAACTGAAACTTGAATGTGTCGATGTTGACAGTTTGGACGCATATCAACACTGCATGGTGACAGTTTCATGCTGCAAATGATCTATAGATCAGGTCTTCATTGTCTGAAGGACACAAGGTATGAAATGAGGTCACCATGTTCTGTGTGTGTGTGTGTGTGTGTGAGAGAGAGAGAGAGGTATAAAATCTTAGAACTTATCAAAGGAAAACAATTTCTAAGGAAATTCTTTGTATCTGTTACTTTTAGACCTTGACAATGTTTTTAGAAGAAAAATGTTTCAAACCTCTTTTCTAACTGAGCAGTTCTTCAAAATTAGAAAAGGAGTGAATAAGGCATAAATACATGTTAGAAATCAATTAACCTTTTATTGCTGAATAAAGACATCCAGGAAGAAATGAGTAAATGTTCATAACAGAAAATTTTCTAACAACTGAACGAGTTGCAAAGTGACTCATGTGCAAACAAATATTTACAGATTGAATTTGATTTAAGCAACTTCAACCCCTGCAAACAGACCAGTATCAGAAATAAAAGTATATTAATATTGTATATATATTTATAATTTGAACTTGCAAACTCCAGGTGCAAATCATATTTGTAAATAAAACCAACAGAGAAAGATTCATAAAATTATGAAGAATTGAAATGGAGAGCAACTTACCAGTTTGCTTAAAATTCCTTCTTAATATTTGATTTTTTTTTCTTTTAATTAGTAAAAAGGATAAAGGCAAATTTTAATAGATTTAGCAGAAACCAAAGTAGATAAAACAGATTGCGTTTCAATTATCTTTGATAGAGTTTTCTTAAGAGAGGTTGAGGTTTTACCAAAGAAGTTGCTCTTGTAGAAGATGCAGCAGGTTGGGGACCTGTAATTCTGGTAGCAGGAGCAGTTCTAGAAGCAGGAACAACCTTGTTGTTTGAGCACGAGTTGCAGGGTCAGAAGCTGATTCAGCTGCAGTCGTTTGAAGTGTAACTCTCTAGCTAGACAATGTGGTAGATACTGCATTTCTAGCAGAGACTATGGCAGCTTTAGTTCTGGCAAGAAGGGACTCAGACACTACACGTTTCTTTGACATTTTCTGTCGTGCAGAAAATTTAAGAGAATAAAAAATGGCAAAAATTATTTGGAGTTGAGCCGGGAGTACACATCAACTCTATAGAAAATCCAATGAGAAACCACTTTCCGTACATAGATCCTTCGACACTCCAATGTCAGATACGTCAATATGTTATCTCGCAATTCTAATTCTACTTGAAAGTCTTTAATGAGGCAAGAAGATTTTGCAACAGCAGCAAAGAAACAAGCTAGACACACACCACAAAATAAAAATGACCCACACGTGAGTCATAGACGTTGACAGAGAATTCGATTTTGGAGAGGAGTGTTAGGGATGCCTTTCCTTGCCTTACTATCACTCCTCACGTTTCGCGGGCTGAGCGCCGACGTAAACCCCGAAATCAATAGAAATTCTTACTCGAGTGTCGTTGTGGGCCATTCCTCGGTCCACTGACATTTCTCGGTCTCAAATTGCACTTGTATCGTTTATGAGTGGAGGGGGGGTCGTGACGAAGGACCCTCTACGTGATCGGCTCTGCTTGTCAGCAACCGAGTCATGCTCGATTTGGTCTTGGGCGCCAGCGGCGAATTATCTCAGCAACCCCGAATTTTCGTTTAGCTGCCGATTGATTCGGAACTTGCTGTCTCTCAATGACAGGGCCTTCAAATGGGGCGGGGTGGATTTGTCTGAATGTCATTGATGTGACCTTTTTTCAAAAAAACGGCTGCGCACGTCTTCTACCAGTCCGCAGGTGCACCCTTTTGGGGACCGTGTCAGCGAGTTGATGGCTTGTATCGCTCCCGATCAGCATGTGCCCATCGATTTCGCGTACGCGTGCGATAATGTGTCGCCCCCGTATTCTAGGGTGAAACGAATGGTGTTTCAAACGTTGCTGTCCGTAACTCGAATGGTGATCTGGACGTCGCGACTTGAGGGAATCTTGCGATATGAGCGTTATTCTAATCAGCATCTGATTATTAGATTCTTTGAGCATCAAATCAAGATGAAGATCGGATCTGATAGAAAGCGACAGCTTTCAGCGAAAGGTGGGTAAAAGTAGCAAGTTTGGTTCACGTGAATGGGGCCAGTCGTGATTACCTTTTAAAAGTCCCCTTTAGTAAAACGGGGCGGTTTCCTGTGTATCCCCCCTGAATAAGACTTATTTTGTGTACCTAGTTAATGTGAATGAATGTGTTCCAAGCCTGTTCCCGGTTTTCTCTTTTGTTATGATCCAAGTCAAAATTCCCACCCTACCCAGTTTGTTTTTGGCCCCTTTTTTAATCTTGACTGGGACAGTCTTTGAGTTTCCCCTTCTATAATTTATTTTATCCTCTCCCCTCTCCCCTTAGCGTGGGTGCTACTTGATTTCGCCTTTTGGTCGAATACAGTAGCCACTCTGATTTTTTGTTGGCTGGACGGGTCTTACTAACATCTGTTTATTTGACTTTTAATATTTTGTTTAAATTTTAATTTGTCATCTGGGTTATTTATCCCCTCCCCTCTCATTTTCATATCTTTGGACTTTTAAAGTTATTTTTGTATTATATTCTATATAAATGAATTGTTTGATGTCATGGGTTTGTCTCCCGTTTGTTTGGTTTTCCCCGGCGAATATGTGGTATTGTGGTGTTTGGAGGATTGTGAGGGGATGGATGGGTTCTTGTGGTGAATGTGCAAATTGTTAATGAATGGATTGGGTCGTGAAAATGTTTAGCTAGCTATAGGATAATAAATGAGTACCAACCTCTAGCCACCCCCACTTTTTGTCATGTGCCACATTTATTGTAATTTTTTACAATAATAAATATTGAGCTGTTCGTTCGCGTCGGTGAGCAATATATCAGAGTTCAAGACGAGAAGTGAGAATTTGGTTTTCCTAGTAATACTTTCTTTTCTTGTGGGTGCTTCCAACCAATATATATATATATATATATATATATATATATATAATGGAACCTGCCGTATACATCCCTCTTCGTCAGCGACCACCTGTTGTTAACGACCTTTTTTCTGTGCACAAACGATTTGCTAATGTTAATTGACCCTTAACGTGTCCAGCGACAAACATCAACGAGTGAAAATCACTGATCAAGCGACAGCTTTTAACAAAATCCATTTTAGTCGTACACTGCGAACTTCTAAATTAAGAGAAACTGAGTAATCTATTTCATTTTGATTTGATATAAGCCAGGAACACTTCCTCATTGTTTTGTTATTGTAGTGTTGTATAAAACTGTTATTTCTTGTTGAAATGTACATTGCCTGAGTTCACCTACGGTCAAACATCGGCTGTTTTGCACAACATGTATTGCAGTTGACATGTTCAAAGTATTTATCGCAGTCTCTGAATTGACTTGGATAAATTCAAGGATTAGGAAAATCACAATGATGTCCTTTCTCAAATGTCTCTTTCGTTCCTTTATTTTTTTGTGTATCTATCTACTCTATTTCTATCTGGATATATCTATCTCTATTTCTCTGTTTCTCTACATCCACCCACGATCGCTTTCAGTTTTTGGATGTTTTTTTCATTTTTTATTGCAGATTCTCTTTTGCTATCACTCACTTTTAAGAAAAAATCTAAAACCGTATCCGTCGCGAATTTTTCTGACCTAGATATTTTATAAGAAATGGCTAGTAGTAATACAGGCAAGAAAAGGAAAGCAATAACTGACTTTTTTTAAGTCCACTTAATAAATATTTTTTGTGAATAAATATTTTGATCTCTTGTTGACCGATGTAAATACGTCTTTAAAAATTTTCAAATGAATTATGCTGAATAAATTTAAAGTTAGGCCATTTTCATATTTCTCATTTATTTATTACCAGATTACATGATAAAATTTGATTATGTACATTTTGATGAGACGTATATACGTTCCTGGCGTAAATAGGTCATAACTATGAGCCTTTAGTGATCGACCACCTGCCGTATGAGACCAGTTTTTGATGCAAGTAGAGGTGGTCGCATACGACAGGTTCCACTGTATATATATTTTTTTGCGACAAAATTATTTACAAATTTACACATCTGTAGTTTCAGTAGCTTGTCTCAGGACAAGTTGTTCATATTGAAATGATTGGACAAGATGTAAATATCCAGAATATTTTTTAAAAAAATAAATTTAGGTATCGAAAATGAGTGGACGTATCTACACTAGAGTATTTTGCTTACTGGAATTAGTAAATTTAATTTCTTGGTTTTCAATATAGCTAAAATCAAAGCTTCAATAATACTTTTAATTTTTTAACAATACAATTTAAATTTAGGTATCGAAAATGAGTGGAGGTACTCAGTGCCGAGCTTAGCAAAATCGCGGCCCCGCACCCCGCAGAATGCGCCTTGCGGCCCCTCTACCCGCAAAATGCAACTTGCGCCCCCCACCCCGAACATACTGAACCCACAATAAATGGTAATTTAAACAAAATAACATACACTCAGAACGCGGATATTCCGTGATCTCAAAAAAAAAAAAAAAAAAAAAAAAAAACGGAAGAAATCGCGGAATTGACGTTTAGAACGTTTTCACAACTTTTAGCCATTTTCTATGTATGTTGAAACAGATATCTATAATCTATTTCTGTCTCAAGTTCATTTTTTTAATTACAAATGATTTGCGGCCTCTTCGGGACCGGAAGGCTTCTATTAAAGATTATATATATATATATATATTTTAACTAAGTTGTTGAACTCGTAGGTTTATTTACCTTTTTGTTCATGCATTTACTTTTATAAAGAGTGCTCGATACAAATGTAGAGCGTTATACTGTAATCGTTGTTGCAATGTTTTTATATTCGTAGTATCACTACACAAAAAATTTCTCATGTTTCGAAGCCAGCCCATTATGTTTTGGCTTCTTCTTCAGGTGATTTTTTAGAAATGAGAATTATCCAGTTGAAAAGACCGTTTATTTGTGTTGGATTTGTTATTTTCGGGTGTAAGAGGGGTTGGTCTGTATTTTGAGTTCCGTTGACCTTTTTACTGGTGTTGGGGTTAAGTGTTTGTTTTTGGCAGAGTTCATGATAGGTTAATCGATTAATCTTGAAAGGGCTGGTGCTGATGGCGACTATGGTTTAGGGGTTGGTAAGTGTTGTTTTGTTTTGGGGTTGGTTTCTCCTTAATTTAATGTATGTTATTTTGTATTGGGGTGGGTGCTTTTTTTTTTTTTTTTTATAAAATATATCTTCCACAACATATATCTTTCACAAAAAACCTTTTATAATATTCTATAATTGTAAGCTATTTTATAATATAAAATATAACATTTTATAATATTTAAGAAATATATTTCTTTTATAAAATCTATCCCTTATCCAACGCATTTTATAAATATAAAGTATATTTTTTTTATTTATTTATCTACTGTTCTGTTGCAACTGCATTAATTTTTTGTTGGTATTGTATAGGGTTTGTTTTCTTTTGCGGATGGGTTCTGGTTGGGGTTTTTTGTGTGTTTACTTAACTTTTAGCGAGAAATATTTGCGGTGTTTGCATATTGCTGCTAATTCGTCTCTACGGTTTAGTAAATCGTTGCTGGTAGGGTACTGGAGAATGTGTAGTTTTTCACTTAGACATAAAGGGCAGATGTCATTAAGTGAGTTGCAAGTTCTAGTCTTTTCTAGGATTTTCCATTTTACTTTGGGTTTCTGTTTTGAATCCTTTCGCTTCCAAAAGTATGTGGAAAGGGATGTTTGGTTTCGGTATAAGCTGTTTTTAAATGAGGTTAGGTGCAAGTACCAGCGCTGCTTAAAAGTATTCTTAGTTGATCCGATATACACTTTATTTATGGTTGGATTTTCTATGGATGTTATGTTGCATTGATAGATTATTGAGGTTGTTTTGCATTTATTTTGGAGTGGGCAGTTGCTAGGGTTTCTACAATTACACATGTTTTCGTTGTTGGGTTTGGTTGTGTTTTGGTTGCCGGTTTTATTTTGGTTTACGTGTTGATTTAGGATATATTTGTTATGGTTAGTTATGATTTTTTCTAGGTTGTTTGTGCACTCAATACACTCAAACTTAAAGGGAGATAAATAAGAAAATTTAATGTGAAGTTATTTCCCTTGTTTAGTTAATATATTTAGTGCATCATGACGAAACAGGTTTTTTATTTAATTTTAGTTTTTGACAAAACAAGACAAGGAAATTATTTACAAATTTACGCATAAATTTAAATAGCTGGGAAGTGTTCTAACCGAAGAGGGAGACTACGACACAGAGATCCGAGGGCGAATTAGCATGGCGAAGGAGACGTTCCAGAAACTAATTATAGTATTAAGGCACAGGAAACTTTCACTAGAAACAAAGAAGAGAGTACTCTATAATATGGCAGTGAATGTTGGACAATATCAACAAAGATGAAAGGAAAACTTGAAGCAGCTAAAATGTGGTTCTACAGAAGGATACTGCGGATATCGTGAACTGAGCATATGAGCAATGATGAAGTTTTGGAAAGAATGGAAACAAAAAGGAAATTAATATTGAGAAATCAGGAAGAGACAACTGAAATTCCTGGGACATGCAATGAGGAAAGGGGGCTTGGAGAACCTAATGCTAACAGGCCAGATAGAAGGGAAAAGTGATAGAGATAAGCAGTGGATAACATATTTGAAGGCCCTGAGCTGGTGGATGACAAAACGGGGACTGCGAGATGTTACAAGAGAAAGCGTGCTAAAAGCCACCAGGGATAGGGAGATGTGGAAAGCCATGAAAGTAAGGACAAGGCACATAGAAGAAGAAGAAGAAGAAGAAGAAGAAGAAGAAGAAGAAGAAGAAGAAGAAGAAGAAGTTTCAGGAGATTGTTTCTTCATAATTTTATGAATTTTTCTCTGTTGGTCTTATTGACAAACAGGATATGCTCCTGTGGTTTGCAAGTTCAAATAATAAATATATATACAATGTTAATATACTTTTATTTCTGACACTGGCCTGCTTGAAAATGTTAAATACTTGCCAGTAGATGAGAAACATTTTTTAGAATTATCAAAAGTTGATAAAAATTATGGAAAAAATAAAGTTGAGTGTCATTAAAACAATTTGGCTCTGACATTACTCTTGTCAGATTAGATTTTGCTATGGAACAAGGATTACCAAATTGGTTTTATAGACGATTACAAGTTTGAGTTTAATCCAAAATGTGTATCTCACACGTGGCTGTGGCCTTTAAAATAATTTTACAAATTTAATATAACCTAATATATATATATATATATATATATATATATATACCACATGTAAACATTTTTTCTCTCCTAAAGTACCAAATTATTTTCAGCATTTATTAATGACTTATTCTTTCTTTTTAGGGGCTAAGTCTTTTGTACACTCCACGAAGACATTCAAAGAATTGTGAAGTCGGACCAAACACAAATTTGATGATCACTTTTACACCCTGAACAAAACTTAATTTGTAGTGAGAGTTGTCAGAACCATACTGAGGACGGAGATGAAGGATTGCCTCAATAGCATGATGTTTAAGCTCCATGCCCTGAGTTTGCAATGCAAGTAGATGCTGAGGATCTTGCTGAACTTTTTAAAATATAGTCATCACCTCACCCTTTACATGAGCAGGAACTTCGTAGGCTGGCACTGTGGTCTTTCTCATTACCTCTGTATTCAGTATGAAAGATGAGGTCTTTAGTGATCAACTCCCTGTTGACCTTGGCCATATAGTCTTTGGGTGTGGGCATTAGCATGTCCCACATCCAGAGCCGTGAATAGGGACCCCGCAGACCCAACAATTGCGTCGAGTGAAAGTTCCCTAGGGGCCGCAAGGACCCGGAAAGCCGCAAGATTTTAATGAAAAGAAATTAACAAAATAATTATTAGGATTAACTAGAAAATAATTAACATAGTTGTATGTATAAATAGACATCTATCAACCCATCTCTCTCTCTCTCTCTCTCTCTCTCTCTATATATATATATATATATATATATATATATATATATATATATCTTTGATAGAAGACTTCCGGTCCTGAGGAGGCCGCAAATCATTTAATCAAAAAAAAAAAAAAAGAACTTGAAAGAGAAATAGATTATAGATATCTGTTTCAAGAGACATAAAAAGTCGCTAAAAGTTTTCAAAACGTTCGGAATGTATAACTTCAAAAGGCTAATTCCTCGATTTCTTCCGTTTTTTCGTGATCACGGAATCTCTGCGTTCCGAGAGTCTGTTATTTTGTTTAAAGTATCATTTATTGTGGGGTCAGTAGGTTCGGGGAGGCACAAGTTGGAGAGGGACAAAGCGCATTCTGCGGAGGACAGTCGCGATATTGCTAAACATTTCACTGCCCACATGAAGGACCTAACAGCACAGATAATTTGAGGCATGAATCCAAAGAATGTGATGGTCTTGTACACTGTCTTTGGATGAATGGCAAACCTTTCTTGTCAGTTTGTCCCTGACAAAGAGACAGTTCTGAGGGCAAACTTATCTACCTTTTCGGAGTCAACTCATAACCCACCTTCCTTAATAAGATATATTTAACTAATAAAACAAGATTTGCGATCAGTATTGAATTTCTATAAATATCATTAGATTAATTGGAGGGGGGGGGGGAGAAAAACATGTAGAATAAAAGGAATTTACAAAGGTTTTCTAAAAATAATAACTGCATAAATAACTTCATCTATAAATAATTCCTCAGTTTTATTTAAATCAGACAACTATTTTATTTTTACAAGAATTTTCAAATTTAGGTGAAAAAATGATTTTTAGTCAAAAAGTCAAAAACAAAAAATATTCTAAAAAATTCTGACAAAACAGAAAATTTATGAGATAACTTTTCAGTTGGTTGGTTTGTTTTAATGACATATTAACCTCGGCGGGTCATTTATTGCCAACTAAATTTTTTATTTATTTATTGCTGGTAATATATCTTTTTGTTTCAACAATTTATTTTTGGTTTTATATAAGTTTTGAGTCTAGTAATACATGTTGCTTTTCAAGAATCAAGATTCATTGGGATTTGTTATTAAGGGCAGGGTCCCCCAAGTCCTACCCATGTTATTTAACCCATAACAGGAGGGAAGGAACGGATTAATCCTTTCCCCAAGGGTACCAGTGTGCTTAAGTGAATGCAAAGTATTCAATTGGAATTCGAACTCGGCTCACCGATTTCTCTTTCCGAGCCGATATCCACTGCACCACAACGCACATCCGTCACTATACGCTTACAGCACCTGGTATTCCCGAGCCGTCACCCATCTAAGTACTGACCATGCTTAACAATGCTCAACAATGCTCAACTTCGGTGATCGAGCGAGAACCGGTAAATTCAACGTAATATGGCCATAAGCCTAAATTTTCACAACCTATTTATGAATGAATGACTTGTATATTGAATAGGTAATTTTATTAAATCTTTTGAGGTTTGTTTTTGATCTCTACAGTAATTTTGATAAAAATTTGGGGCTTGGTTATTACATCATTTTACAATTATAAAGAAATACCTGAAGATGTTTATCATACATGAAAAAGTAATTCCATAAAACTAAAATCTTTCTGACAATTGTTATTCACATAAAACGTTTCATTTTCTTTTAGATTAAGCTGAAAAATTTAAAATTAATATTTATTGAAAAAACTTACTCGTGTAGTTGTTCAAAAAGGAAATAATTAATTATTACCACCTTTTGACAGACTCTTTCAATAGGGAAAAGTAAGGATAATTCAAGAAGTTTTAAGTTCTGAATAATTATTTTAAATTTTAAAAAAAATTGTGTGCAGTTAGATATTTCATGACATCAAACAGGTAAGAAAGAAAGCAATATATTTGTGATGAGTTAGATAGTAACTGATGTATTTAGGGAGAATGAGGAAACGTATTTTTTTTTTACAAAACAATATAAGGAAATTATTTACATATTTACGCATCTGAAGTTTCAGCAGCTTGTTTCAGGGAAAGTTATTCATATTAAATCATTGGACAAGAAATAATATTCCAAAATATTTTTAAAAAATACAGTTTAAATTATTAGCCATCATCATTGACGAAGCAAGAATTTTTGTCTGTTATTGTGTTAGGGAAGTGGTAACTGGCCGATTTAACATTCAGTGCAGTGGATATCGACACAGGACGAGAAATCACAGTTCGAATTCCAGTTGAATTTATTGCATTAACTTATGTGCCGATACCTTCGGGAAAGGTTATAATCCGTCTTATGGGTTAAATAGCAGGACAGGATGAGTACTATAGCCTTGATTGGCAACCAGTCTACCACAGAAAGTAATGGAAAAAATCTTCTACCCAGTCATGTCTGTTTGTGTATCACGTACTTAACTGACTGATTTGGAGAACTCTGCTAGTTTTAATCTGACAGCTGGCTAAATTTAAACTATATTTTCCCCCAGATATCATTTGCATTTGGAGATTAATTTTCAAAATCAGGCACAAGTTTCTGATGAGATTTCCTGAAATTCCTTTGTTAATTTATATTTCTCTTTCTTTTCCAGCGTTGAATTTGTAGTTGGCAACAAGCCCGTGAAGGATTTCCGCATGATTGAGCGGCATTATTTCCGAGAAAAGCTCCTGAAAAGCTTTGATTTCCATTTTGGCTTCTGCATTCCAAGCAGCGTAAACACGTGCGAACATATATACGAATCCCCAACATTATCAGAATGTGAAAGTAAGTCGCTTGATTTCATTCGCAGTCACTTCTCTTTAGAAAAAGAAAATTATAAAATAAACACACATTCCTGGCAAGGAGTCAGTTAGAATTAATTTTTTAGTTTAATTTTAAATTATTTTCATGTGGATAATTGTGATAAGATTATCTCTTTGTTACTTCAACTTACAAATTTATGGGCAGTACATGATTGGTAGTTAGGTCTCATTGTTTTAAACTGAAATGGCTTGATGTTACTGTAATATTTCAATGTGATAAAACAAAAGCGAAAGAAGTTAAGAAAAAAAAAACCCCTAAAAATAACAAGAAAAACAAAAAAAAAACTTCAGTTTTATCGTAAGAACCCACCCCCTATTAACTTCTTGCTTTTTTCCCCTCCCTTTGTAATTTCCTGTCCAATGCCATCCCCTCTCCGCCCTGTATTAGTCTTTTTCTCGTCTCTTCTTTTATCGAAGATGATTAGAAATATTTTACACCAAGAGAAAAGAGAACAAACATTTTTAATCAGAAAATGTTTTGGTCTCAATTGGAAGATTTAAAAAAAAAAGCATTTAGCAAGAGCAAAAAACTCTTTAACACCTTAAAAAGTTGATTCCGTTTATTAGATTTTTTTTTTAATTTCTTATTAACGGATCCACTAGAAATTGATCTTGTGAATGACAACCAGGAAGAAGAAAAAAAGAAAACGCTTTTAAATAATTTTGCGCCGTAATTTAATTATTAAAACATAAAAAATGGGGTTGGTGACGATAGTTTAAATGTGACCACATTGTAGAAAGCATTATTATTATTTATTTATATTAATTTTTTTCAGGATCTTAGGAAACCAGTTTTACATCATATCCCCTAATAATAATAATCATCTACGTTTTTTTTCTACTCTTTTTCTTTTCTTTTCAAGAAAATTTAAGAAAAAAATAATTTGGTTAGACTTCCTCTCTTTAAAACAAAACTTTTGGGGAGGGAGGGTTAGCAAGTGCGAAAACCTTTTCCATAAATGTTGCAGTCGTCGCTGTTTAAAATGAAAAGTGATTTCAGATCTGAATGTCATTCTCAAAAATATCTAAACAATTTTGAAAATTATTATAAAATAATTAATTCCTGTAAAAATCCCAAATATATTTGTAGAAAGTGTTTAATCCTTTCGTTCGACTTGGAATTATTAAATCCATTGATACAGTTGCTTGTACTTCTGAATTGTTTGATACTGGAATCATTAAAAATTTTAGTCTTTCATTCTGAAATCATTACAACTTTTAGAAGCAGTTTAGGAAATTACCGAAGTTTAATGTGTTTGAAGGTGAGCAGTGTATCCGTGAAACTTGAAGTTAAAAAGATAAGTCATTTGCACTATGAATTATTAAAGGAGAAAAACAAAAGAATTAAGCAAAGTTATCTCCCTTGGAATACTATATATTTTCTCAGATGCTAAGAAAAGAATAGAGAGAGGAAGAGAGAGAGATAAAAAAAGAGAGGGGAGTGAGAGAGGGGGGATGAGTGAGAGAAAGAGTTAAAAACCGGACGATACAGACATGGTCTTGAATTTAAACTCGGTTCATTGATTTTTAGAAGCTATTAATTGTCATCAATTCTAGAACTTTTCCCCTAAATTTAAAAAGATAGAATGAAATATCGAATTGTTGCTGGAAACTTCTTTCAAAAGTTTCCATCACCACAACCATGAAAAACTTCCTTGGAATTTTCGTCTGAAATTTTGGCCACAAAATACAATCATCCCAAACTTTTCTTTGCTTTTTCTCTCCAATTTCTTATCAATATCGGAGTGTAAATATCTTTTGTAAAAATTTTTTAAATCTATTTTGACGGCAAAAATGAATAAATAAATAAATAAAATTCAAGATAATTGACAGACATCACAAAAAAATTAACAGACAGAAAAAAAGTCTAATAAAACCAACTTTATTTGCACATCTTCTGTCAACCATTGATGGTCGGAGTAAAAGATTTTTTTAAAAAATAGAAAGTTTTGTTCAAAATTCTTAGACCCTGAAGAAGGCCACAAAGTACAACGACTGAAATGTCGTGCAAATAACAACAAAGATGAGGACAATCGTCCGAATAATGTAAATATTTCCTCATCTCAGAAATGTAGATATGATTTTTTTTCTTCATTCATATGACGAAATATTACTTTTTTCAATATTTTAACCTCGACTCATATTTTGAAATCATAAAAAAAAATTTTAAATTTCAGAAATAAAAAATGAAAACAACACAAAAATTAAATTAAATTAAATTAATTTTATTTGCAAAATTAAAAATAAATTTAAATTTTTTAAATTTTTTTGTCTTAACAAAATTTGAAAATTTTTATATAAGTTATTTGATCGTATCGAAAATAAATAAACCATTTTTGTTGGGAAAGAAAAATATTTGCATTTTGTGATTTTTGTGGGAATTTGTACAGAACTTTTTCCGACAAAACGGAAAAAATTCCTTCGTTTGTAGCAAAATAAAAATGTTGAAATTTATTTGGAGTTAAATTCATCATTTCTTCTTTAATTTTTATTTTTTGAAGAATTTCTCCCTTTTGACTAAAAAGGAAGATTTCTGGCATAAAACGTCTCGACCCCCACAAATTCCCATTCGTCGGATCGGCACGAAGGAGGGGGTCAGGAATGACGGGGTCACCACGCCCCCTCCTCCACCCCTCCCAGTCCCCAAGGTCAATTCTTTTGATTTCGGCTCCGGTTTCCGAAAAACAAACAATTTCTTTAAATTCCCAGTCACAAGTGAAAATTTGTTGTTGAAATTGACACAAAGACCAATTTTCCTTTTCTGTGAGAATTATTTTTTGTTTTTCTAAAAATGGGGGGCGTTTTTTTCTCTCCAAAAAGAAAATTCTTCCCCCACCGAAAAAGATATGTTCTCCTCCCACCCGCGACCACCCACGACAACAGACGACGAAAATGTCTTGGGAAAGACGACAAATGTCCCTGGGGTAGAATCTCCCTCTTCCGTCCGTCAATTCACATCTGCTAATCAACTCCCCAAACTCATCGAATTCTTTCACCGAAAAGTCGTTCAAATCGCAGACAAAGACATGATCGTCTTCGTCGGTGGCGAGAATCGAGGGAATCCACCGCAGGTTCGAATCGTGGAGACGGTATTCTTTTTGGAGTTGTAAATCCCAGGATATCGTTAATGCGGTTACTTCATTTTTTAAAGACTCCAGGGAATCGTGGCACCATTTTGGGAATGTCACCGTCAATTCCGCTTTTTCGTGGGGGATAGACGATTGTGGGAGCCGCGATCTAAGCTCCGCTCCCAGTAATCTCAACCCACAAAGGACGTCGTCGTCTTGGTTGTCGTCCATCGAAAGATGACCCGCTTGATGGTGCCAAATCCTGACCTTCTTCAAAAGGTCGTTTCCCTCTTTTAGGGAGAGGCGCCATTTGTCTAACTGGACAGACGTCGCCTCTCTCATATCGTCGCACAGCTCACGAAGCCGGTCACGTGTCTCTTCAAAGAACGCCTCAAACTCGTCCCACATTTCGGAACATTTCGCGTCGCAATCCGTTGGTAGTTTTGCCATGGATTCCTTCGTCTTCATGTTCCTCACACGGACCCGGTCTTCGAAATCCCGTAGTTCCTCCTCCAGGGTGGGGCTGCTTTGTTTCTCCTTCGACGCCTCCTCCCTCACGGACAAAGGCCGAGGGGAACACTGAAGGTAGGCGGTCACGTGATCGACGTAACACGCGTCACAGAAGCACACGTTGCACCGGTCGCAGAAGGCGTCCTTCGGTTGGCGGTGCAAGTGACACTCGTCCGACGCCATGACCCCCAAGGCCTCCACCACCGACATGCTGCCCAGGTCAATGGTTTGGTGTTCCGGTTGCAAATTCCTGTGGGCTCTCCAGCAGACCTTGCACAAGAGATTCTGGCAATCTGGGCACCAAATCTGGCAAGTCGATTCGGTGTCATAAAATTTGAAACACCAATCACACAACAATTCGGTAGCTTCCAGACGTTGGCGCGTCACAATCTTTACCAAAAATGGTGAAAGTCTCAAATGATCACGTGTCCCCATAGGGGCGTGGCACTGGGGACATCTCACGTCGTCTTGTGTCGCTGCTTGGAATTGCTTATCCAGACATGTCAGACACAAAGAATGAAGACATGGTAATGTCTTCGAGAACAAGTCCAAAAATTCGTCGCAATTCGAACAAAGGAATTTTTCTTCATTCATCGACGCCATCTTGAAATTTTCTTCACAAAATCTGGAAAAAAAAAAACAATTAAAAAATTTAAAAAAGTCCGAAAAATCAAAAAAAAAAAATGGCCCGAAATTTTAGTTGAAGAATAAAAAAAATTCCTTCGTGAAAAAAAATTGGCATCTAAAATCGCAAAAGAAGGAAGATGAATGAGAAAATGGGTGAAGGAAATCTGAAAGAGAGAGAGAGAGAGAGAGATTATCAAGGAAGAAAGGGAGGAGGAGGATGAGCGATTCGATAAACGAAAAGATAGAAAGGTTAAAAGAAACAAAGAGAGGGGTGGAGAGAGTGGTTACAAGGAAACAATGGAGGGAAAGAAAGGATGAGAGAGAAAGACAGAGAGAGAGAGAGAGAGAGAGAGAGAGAGAGTAGATCCAATTTGTCGACTTCACAATCACTTTTAACTTCACCTTTTTATCCAATGGAATATTTTAATCTTTTTCTCTATTTTCAGATAGTTTTTATTTTAATTTCTTCGAAAAAAAAGTCACGTACAATTTGACCGATATATATATATATATATATATATATATATATATATATATATATATCATATTATGTTTTTGTTTCTATTTAATTCAGATAATTTTTAATTACTTAAATTTGTCTTAATTAATTATAAACATAAATACACACTCACATATATATATATATATATA
Organism: Ascarosepion bandense; assembly: GCA_037127315.1. NCBI lineage: Eukaryota > Metazoa > Mollusca > Cephalopoda > Sepiida > Sepiidae > Ascarosepion > Ascarosepion bandense. Next base: position 78,504 of record JBBBDQ010031257.1, on the reverse strand, counting down.
TATATATATATATAAATTAAAATAGGATTAATTCAATGATGTTGGATGATCATTTCGATATGAAAATCCCCACGGGGGATAACACATCACCTCAGCAACAGAAAAATCCTTTCAGAAACTGGAGCTAAAACAAAAAGATCGTTATATATATATATATATATATATATATATATATTACGATCTTTTTGTTTTTAATTAATTATTTAACAAAGTTAACAAGGAAGAAAGGAAGGGAAATATCAATCTATTGGCCTGTCTGTAAATTAAAACAAAAAAAAACCTTTTTCTCTTTCAAAGTTTTCTTCATTCACGAAAATCTTTTTATGCAAAAAAAAAAAAAGTTAAAATAAAACATTTTGTATATCAGTCTGTCTATCTATCAATCTATCGGCCTGTCTGTCTATTAAAAGAAAAAAAAAACCCGCTCTCTCTTTCAGACAATTTTTTTATCTGTCTGTCAAATAAGCAGACGACAACCGGCCGCCATAATAAATTATTTAACATCTGATAATATATAGTATGGCACAAGGTCAGTAAAAATAAAGATCCATCTATTTCAAAGATAAAATTTTATCTATTCAGTGATATACTCTTTATATTACTAATAATTTCTCTTTATTTTAACAGCTTTTTTCATATTAAAAAAAAAATTTATTCGACATTTCAAGCGAAATAAAGACGACGAAAAAAGCAAACATTTTTGACGAATAAATAAAAAAAAAAAGAGAAAAACTTCTAGAAATTTAATTTGTTTGAAGAGTCAAAAATAATGCAGTTTTAATTAAAGAGATGACCCCTAAATTGTGATTTTGAATCCTTCCCTGATTTTCCAACGAAAAAAGTAGAAAATGAAGACAGACAAAAAAATAGGGCCGGGTTCCTTTTTTTCTTTCACAGAAATAAAAAATGTCGCTTTATCTTTGCTTTTCTTGTGGGCGAAATGATTAAAAAAAATCTTGGTGAGTCTTGTTATGTCCAAGGAAACATTTAAGAAGATTGGATGATTTGGAAATGGAGAAAATTCTTACTTACACTTGATTTCGATTTCAATTTGGGTGAAAATTGGTTTTCGTCAAAAAAACGGGAGACAAAAATAAAACAAGTTTCTTCGTCGAATTTTCAGGAACGAATGTTAAAGCGCAAATGACGTAGGGATGACGTCACTGGAATATAAGGCATTTGATTGGACGAGAACATAACACGCCGGAGTTTTGGTTTACGTGTTATGAGTGGGAGGAAGAGTGCGGAAAGGGAGGACATAAGAACAAAGAGAGAGGGGTGAATTCTTTTACATTTTCCAACCTAAATTTGAAGAGAGTGTGTAAGAGAGAAAGAGGGAGAGAGAGAGAGAGAGAGAGAGAGAGAGAGTAAAAATGTGGAGCACATCTTTTCATAACAGGATTTAATTTCTGTTAAATTAAATATTACATAGAAACATACACACTCAAACACACACACACGGAAACACACACACACACACACACACACACATATACCTCCACAGATTTAATGATCAATAAATTTACAACTATTATAGACACACATACACACACAAATAAAATTATATTTATGTCTACATATACTTAAATACATATGTATGTTCATATACGCTCACACACATATAGATACACTCACACATAAATGAAACAATAAATTTACAACTATACACACATTTAGACGAGGGAAAGAGAGAAGCAAGGGAGAGAGAACATCTATCGATTAAAGAGGGGAAATTTTTTATTTTCTAGTAAACTATTTATTTTAAAAATTCAAATAAATTAATAATTTGAAAATAATTTCTACAACAAAAAGAAGAGTGGGGAAAGAGAGAAGCAAGAGGGGGGACAAGTAACCATGAGAGGGGGGAGAATTCCCTTATTTTTCTAACCTAAATTGAAGAGAAAAATTGAAGAGAAAAATTGTGTTGGTATATGTGACAGAGAGAGAGAGGAGAGGGAGAGTGAGAGTAAAAACATACACACTCAAACAGAAGCATGAAAACACACACACACACACACACACACATACATACATATATATATATATATACACAAATATAAGGATCAATAAATTTACGTCTATCATATAGGCGTACGTACACACATGCACTCATATATACATATATAATGATGCATATGTATATATATAGACTTAAATACATATGTATGTCTATACATACACGCTCACACACATATAGATAAACTCACACATCAATAAATTGTCTATTTTGACATTTTTTGGACAAAATGATTGTCATTAATGAAGAAAAAATAGATAGATAGATAGATAGATAGATAGATAGATAGATAGATAGACAAAGCAAGTATTATAAACTGAAAGAAAAAACAATGAGGGCGTGGTTCTTTTTTTTTTTTTTCATTATATAAATTACAATCTTTCCTGTTTTTACTGTCCTTGTGCCATAATATATTTTACGTGTCCGTCAAATCATTGGGGATGAATTTATTGTCTGCTTATTGAACGTATTTTTTTCATGAAAAAATTAGACAGACAGATAAATAAAAAGATCAAAAGATACAAATTCTGCAATTTTGGACTGAAAAAAAGGCAAAAAAAAATAAATAAATAAATAAAGGATCTATTTAATAAAAAGATGACCCCTAATTGTGATTTTGAATTCTTCCCTTAATTTAAAGCCAGACAAGTAAATAAAAAATGAAGACAGACAGACAAAATAGGGCGTGGTTGTTTTTTCATGAAACTAAAGCCAATAATTCTTATTAATTGGCTTTTCTGTCGGGGATGAAATGATTGAAAAATAAGAAGGGAAAGAAGATTGGATGATTTGGAAATGGAGAAAATTCTTACTTACATTTGATTTGGATTTTTTCAATTTGACTGAAAATTGGTTTTCGGCAAAAAAATGGGAGACAAAAAATAAAACAAGTTTCTTTGTCGAATTTTCTGGAACGAATGTTAAAGCGCAAATGACGTACAGATGACGTCACTGGAATATAAGGCATTTGATTGGACGAAACATAACAGGCGACTGGAGTTTTGAATTACGTGTTTATAAGTGGGAGGAAGAGTGGGAAAAGAGAGAAACAAGAGGGAGGACAAGTAACGATGAGAGAGGGGTAAATTCCCTTCTTTTTTCTAACTTAAATTGAAGAGAACATGTGTGTTTGTAGATGTGACACACACACACACACACACAAACACACACACAAAAACACAGAATGAGCGAGAGACAGAAGAGAGAGAGAGAGTAAACATACACACTCAAACACACGCACGAAAACACACACACGCACAAACATATATATACTTACACAAATATAAGGATCAATAAATTTACATCTATTATACAGGCATACGTACACACACGCACTCATATATACATATAAAATTATGTATATGTATATACATATACTTAAATTCATATGTATGTTTATACACGCTCACACACATATAGATACACTCACACATAAAAAAATTATTTATTTTCACATTTTTTAGGCAAAATGATTGTCAATGATGAAA
>JBBBDQ010031257.1:0-72500 GCA_037127315.1 Ascarosepion bandense | reverse complement strand
GAGAGACAGGAGGGAGAGAGAGAGTAAAACATACACACTCAAACACACGCACGAAAACACACACACGCACAAACATATATATACTTACACAAATATAAGGATCAATAAATTTACATCTATTATACAGGCATACGTACACACACGCACTCATATATACATATAAAATTAGGTATATGTATATACATATACTTAAATTCATATGTATGTTTATACACGATCACACACATATAGATACACTCACACATAAAAAATTGTTTATTTTGACATTTTTTAGACAAAATGATTGTCAATGATGAAAAAAGATAGATAGATAGATAGATAGATAGATAGATAGATAGATAGATAGATAGATAAAGGAAGTATTATAAACTGAAAGAAAAAACAATTAGGGCGTGGTTCTTTTTTTTTTTTCATTACATAAATTACAATCTTTCCTGTTTTTACTGGCCTTGTGCCAGAATATATCTTACGTGACCGTAAAATCAGTTGAGATGAATTTATTGTCTGCTTACTGAAGGTATTTTTTCATGAATAAATTAGACAGACAGATAAATAAATCGATCGATAGATACAAATTCTGCTATTTTGGCTCGAAAAAAATAAAAAATAAAAAAGATCTAATTAATAAAAAGATGACCCCTAATTGTGATTTTGAATTCTTCCCTTAATTTAAAGCCAGACAAGTAAATAAAATATGAAGACAGACAGACAAATTCGGGCGTGGTTGTTTTTTCATGAAACTAAAGCCAATAATTCTTATTAATTGGCTTTTCTGTCGGGGATGAAATGATTGAAAAATAAGAAGGGAAAGAAGATTGGATGATTTGGAAATGGAGAAAATTCTTACTTACATTTGATTTGGATTTTTTCAATTTGGCTGAAAATTGGTTTTCGGCAAAATACGAGAGCGAATAAAACTTGAAGCTTCGTCTTTGAATTCTGGCGAAGAGACTGAAAATCGTGGAGGATTGGACGAATGACGTCACCGGAATATAAGGCATTTGATTGGACGAGAAATAACACGCCACTGGACATGAGAGTTTTATCACGTGTTTTACGTTTCACAAAGAGAGGGAAAGAGAGAAGCAACATGTAATTTGATATGCAAATAAAACGAAAATGTCGGAAAAAATTTTGAAATTAAATTCATATTTTTCTTTTATTTCTTGTCAAATGTAAATGAAAGAAAATTCAATGATTACCTTTGACCTCGATTACTTTTGACAAATAATTTCTTTTTATTAAAAGGATAATTTTGATTGTGATACATCTCCATTTCTCTCTCTCTTTTTAACTCACACTCACTCGCTCTCAAACAATACAATTGTGTTCATTCAATTTAAGGATTGTCAGTTTGATTTTTTTTTTCATTATTTGTTTTTCAAGGCGGTACGTATAAGAAGTTAACAAGTAATTAAATATTAATTAGTAAAGATTTATTAAGTTTTCATTCTTAAGTTGGCTGGATATTTAATCGGAATTAAAATCAACATTAACTTATATTTCAAATTAAAAGCTAAAAGAAATTAGAAAGTAATTTCATGATGGCTGAACGAAGTGAAAATTGTTTTGATCGGAGAAATTAAGAAAATTAGAAATTTAGGTCAATTTTTGAATTAAACCTTCTAACATTTTTATATACGAAAATACTTGTAAAATGGCGAAACATGAAGACGTGAGGAAAAAGAGTTTTATTATTTATTATGTGGTAGACATGAGAGACACTAATACCGAGTAAAACTGTGAGTTTGGAGTCAAATAATAATAATAACACAAACATTGTGACGGAAAAAAATCATTTTTATTAAGTCTGGGCCTTTCCTGTTCATACTAAGCTTTTTTTCAGTAATTTAATGAAGGTACCTAAATTTGGTTTACCGCATATTTCTCTGAATTTTGCCAAGACAACTAGTTTCACTTTTTTGTCGTTGTTTCAAAAAAAAAAAAACTTTATCTAGTCAGTCTTCTAGTCAGTGTTATATTATTTATATTACTAATAATTTCTCTTTATTTTATTTTTTTCATATTTACTAACTAATAACTTTAGTCTTTGTATTAAATCATTTTACATTTTATTTTAATCGAGCTGGATTGATTTTTATTTCATTTTTCTCGTCAATTTCAATTGATTGTAGATCTTCTTACATTTTTAAACAAACCTTTACAAAGTTACCATCGAACACTTGAAGTATTTTATAGATTTTTTCGATTTATATTTGAAAATTAATAAAGATTTGTAGAAGATATATAACTTTGAAAAACTTTTTCAGAAATTATTTTAACTTTGACTCCGTTTTGAATATAGAAAAGAAGTTTTTATATAGATATATAGCAATAAGAAAATTTTAGTCATTGTCCTCATTTCAAATGCAATCAAAGCTGATAATTCATTTAACGACTGCTGTGTCGCGCTCCATCGAAGCGTGACAGACAGGGCCATACATTTTTACTAGTCACGTAAACAACAATTTTCTTCCTGATTCGATCAAGCAAGACATGATAGATAGATAGATAGATAGATAGATAGATAGATAGATAGATAGATGCGAACATACCGAAATAGGTAGATATGAACAAACTGGGAGAGATAGTTTTTTTAATATATGCGAAAACAAGTTTTCAAAAACGTGATCAGAGGGGTCAAAAATAAAATGTATACATCCCAACCAAAGCAAAATTTTGGACACACCCTCATAAATCTGTCAGTATACATGTCCATTTCTCTCTCACTTTTTCACATCCTCTCTCTCTTTCTCTTTCTCTCTCTATCTTTCTCTCTCTCTCTCTCTCTCTCTCGCTTTCTCTCTCTCTCGCTTTCTCAAGCAGTTGCAAACAATCTATTTTAGCGAAAGTATCTAAACTGAAATTGAAGACAGAGACAGAGAGAGAGAGAGTAAAAATATGTAATATATTAAATTTAAAATGACAGAAAAATGTATTTTTAAAACAAAACAGTAGAACAGAGCATTTCTAAATTATTGTTGAAATGAATTGCATCATGGTGTGCATTTTCTCACCCACGGTGCCTAACTGAACCTACAAAATTGTGCAATCGACAAAATTAAAAACAAATAAATAAATGATTCCGAAACAGGTATTACTCCGCAAGGAATGGAGTTCCTATACGCTAGTGATTGTAATAAAGAGTTCGGCTTGAAATTCCTAGCACCTGAAGAAGGCCGGGGCGTACAACGGCCGAAACGTTGTACATATGGCAACTACGACGAGGACAATAGTCCGAATAATGTAAATATTGTAAATACTACCTCATCTCAGAAATATATTTTACTACCCAAATATATATATATATATAGTCATCCGCAGACAAATCTGTTTCGCTGTATCACAGCTCATCGGTACGATTGCTTTTAGACAGGATTGAAACCCGACCGAATTGACATCATTCGGTGATTCTAACTCTGGGTTTGGTAGAAGAAATCAAGCTTTTAGCGTGTGATATACCATGTAAACACGAGCCAATAGTTGAGAGTGTTCTAATTCATTACTGAATGAATGATGCGTAGATGCTAGAGTAGCTACTGCTTTTTCAAAGTCTAACATTCTTACAGAGTGCTCAATCAGTGTGTGAGAGCGTATATATATATATATAATTTATGCCTTCAAAAGAAAAAATAAGATCACATGAAAATTTAAATAAAAACTTAACCATGTTACCTTGTCTGTCGTTTTGAATGAAACCTGCCTAAATATATATATATATATATATATATATATATAAAATGGAGATAGTTGCTCAAATATATATATAACATTTTTAGAAATCGTCTGAAGACACCACCCATGGTAGAAACCTAGGTCGTGTAATAACTCGTTTACAAATGGAAAATATTCAAAAGTTCTACAATATAATTGTATTGAACACTTTTTAATACAAATTTTATTGAAATTTATTTAAATTATCTCTCTCTCTCTCTCTCTCTCTCTCTCTCTCTCTATGTCCTCAATTTCAGTTTAGACACTTCAGCTAACATAGACAGAGAGAGAAAGAGAGAAAGAGATTGAGAGTGTGTGAGAGAGTGTGTGAGAGAGAAAGAGAAATACATACATGTATACAGACAGATTTATGGGCTTGTTGCCAAATTTTTGCTTTGGTTGGGATGTAAACAATTTTTTATGCCCTCCGATCACGTTTTTGAGAACCTGCTTTCGTGTATATTAAAAAAAAGAAAAACTATTTCTCTCAGTCTGTTCGTATCTATCTATTTCGGTTTCTATCTATCTATCTATCTATCTATCTATCTATCTACCTATCTATCTATCTATCTTGTCTTGCTTGATCGATTCGGGAAGAAAATTGTTGTTTACGTAACAAGTGAAATGTATATCATCGTATGTCCTTGTCTTTTATGCTTAGATAAACATTTGGGTTAAGAAAAGGGTAAAATACATAGTGAGATCTTAGATTTTTTAAATGGATAGACAATAATTTTTATCAGGAAGTTGGATTTTAGGTGTGTGTTTTTTTTTGTTATTGAACAATAGATTTTATTTAACTACTATCTATGAGTAAAGGGGATAGAATGTTTAAATCTGAATTAGGAGTAAATAATTGTAGTATTCTTAGTTATATTGTATTTAGAACAACAATTTAGTATTGTATGGGTTTTTTATTTTATTAAATTAATATTCATTTTTTATGTTAGAGTATAAGTTATAAATAAACCATAGTTATTAATTAAATTTTAAAGAAAATTATTTTGTCTGAGTCAGGTAATTAGTGGGACCACATAATACTTAAATAGGTAAATAATTTTTAACAGCAAGTTGAACTTTTTTTTAAATTACTTCATGAGTAAAAGGGCTAAAATGTTTATGCTATAAATATTATTAAGTAATTATGGTATATTAAAGTATATTGTAGTTAAGAAAACTAATTTGTGTTTGTCTTTTATTTAGTAAAATAATTATGAATTTTTAAGTTATAATAGAGCATAAGTTATAAATGAAACATTGTAGTTTTTTTTAAATGAATATAGAATTATTTTGTGTGTATAAAATCCATTGTGGGAACATAGATTATTTAAATGGGCAGACAGCAATCTTTTACAGCAGGATGAATTAAAAAAGAATAAATCGTTAAATTTTATTAATTGCAATGTTTCATTGATAGCTTATGCTCCAATATAATTCTAAAATTATTTTACCAAAATAAATGATCCACACAATACTAAATTTTGTTTTTTAATCTGTAATGTACCTTAGGAAACCATAATATCAAAATACTGATTCTTAGCACACACACACACACACACACACACACACACACACACACACACACACAAAGAAAACTTTAATTCAGCCTGCTTATTTCGCTTATTGGAAATAGTAAATTTAATAATTTTGCCTTCAATTAAAAGTAAAATAAAAGTTTCAAGAAAACTTTTTTTTAAAAATTCAATTAAAAACTAGTTATCGAAAATGAGTGGATATACCAAGCGAGATAACCTTGCTAACCATTTCACCACGTCGAGGTGTTCATAAAAAATTTGCAAAATGGAGAGTTGATTTCTAAGCGCCGATTAGATGTGTAGATATGTGTTGAGAGGTTGGCGTTGGATTGAAGGGATTGAATAAAAAATACAACTTTTATTGTAATTTGTTTATATTTTCAAAGTTAGTGTTTTATTAAAAAGCCTGTTTACGATCTAATTTTGGAACAAGCTCTCTACTTTTATATAAGTAAACATTTAATGTATTTCGAACTTTATTTTCAAATTTATTTTGGAAAATATTTGTGTCATTTCTTATAATACATATATTTTCTTTTTCAGATATTTTAATAAAAATGTCTGGAAAAAGTATTGCAATTTCAACTCGCAGTAAAGATGCCATTAAAATTTCAGGTCCACCTTCACCATTAAAAAATTATTTAGTTATAGTTATTTTTTAATGAATACTTTCTGCGTTGTGGTACAGTGGATATCGGCTCGGAACAAGAAGCCAAGAAGCCGAGTAGCCGAGTTCAAATTCCAGTTGAATCCATTCTTTTCACTTACGCGCAAATACCCTTGGGAAAGGTATTAATCCGTCTCTTCCTTTCAGTTATGGATTAAATAGCAGGACAGATTGGGCTCTATAGCCTTGGTCGGCAACCAGTCTACTGCAGAAAGCAATGGCAACCTACTGCGGGATAATCTTCTGCCCAGTCAGTCATGTCTCTTTCGAGACATGATCGCCCAAGCGTGTTTCACGTATGGCACGTAACTGACTGACTGACATATCTCTACCTTTCAAGTTTTGCTCTTTGTAAATTAATAGCAAAAGATGTGATAGATATTTGGAACGTTGTTAAACCCCCTTTGCCTCTCTTAAATGAAATTTGTTTTGTGAACAAGGTGAAAATTCTAAGCTTCCAAAAGGCAAAGTAAATAAATACGAAATCTCTCCCTGCTGTCCAAAAGAAATTCTGAATACGTTATTGGATATTTCGTACTGTTTATGCAAACTGCCAGTTTTAAGTTGTGACGACCCTTAAATTTAAACGCAATGAAGAAAATTATCAGATTAAGCACACAATCAGCACTTGTCCTACGAAACAGAAAGTAAGTTATTTTCTATTCTCATCTTCTCCAAGTAAAGAAGCAGAAGATGAATATTTGCAACCTAAGTCATCCCAAAGGGTCTTATAGCCTTATTAAAATTCCAAGGTATGCTATTGAATTGATAAAGGTTGATGTATCTACCAATCTTGGAGCCAGCCTTGCCAATGCCTTGCTGTTGGATTTGAGGGCTATGGGCCTTCTCATCCCCAATATTAATATGAAAGATATGTAGATAAATGTAAAATTGATAAAGCAAAGGCTAAAGTGAAGATGAATGCCGATAAAAACCAGATGAAAAGGTGGAAAATCTTTGAGTTGATGAAAGAACTGACAAAGACACACTATTGTACAATGAAATAGTGGAGGAAAATGGAAAGAAAACCCTAAAAAAAAACAAAAAAAAAAACGAAGGGACCAGAACGCCACTTGACTGTCACAAAGGAGATGCCATATGAAAGCGAATATCTAACACATAGGCTTCTCTTCCTAATATTGGTTCAACTGGTACTGTTCTTGCCAAGCAAGTGGCTGATGTTTTGCATGAATTCAACAGTTCGAGCACTATCAAGGCTATCCTTGTTGACAACACTTATGCCAATACAGGTTGTGAAGGTGGACTTGTTGCCCTTCTAGAAAGAACTTAACAGAAATATTCACACAATTGGTTATTCCTTGCACCAAAATGAACATCCATTTAGAGCACTTTTTAAACATGCAGATGGCACCACAAAAAGCCATACCACATTCAATGGTCCACTGGGCAAATTATGTACAAATGATTACCATAATTTACCCCAAATATCATTTTCAGCTGTTGGCAGTCCTCTAGATTCTATTTTTTAAATTGAAAATACAGATACCCTTAGACCAAAGATTTCTTTATGAATATACAATTCGCATTTCTAGAGGTAAGGTGGTCTCTAGATTTGAATCATGGAAAATTGGTCCATTAAACCAGGCAAGGTGGTTAACTTTAGCCATCAGGCTGATGTGTTTATGGACTTGTGGTGCATACCCACAAAATCTTTCAACCAAACTTCACAGTTTAATAAATATTATTGTGAATGTGTATGCCATTTGCTAGTTCGAAATGAAAAGAAATAACAAGTTCCACATTCAGCAAATGTATATTTTCAATATGATTCAAAGGATTAGGAAGCAAGCATATAAAATCCAACAGATCACTTTGAAAAATATACAATGCAATGCTTTTGGTTATATTCAATGGTCAAATCTGATGAACTGGAAGTGAGAGAAGAAGCTATAAAAAGAATTTTGACCATTAGGTAAGTAAATATTTATTCATAAATCTAACTAAATTAGTTATGCCGATTTATAGAATCATTTTAAGAATTTTATCTAATTTCACAATAAATATTAAAACAGTACAGAGTTCATTTTTTTTTAAATAACTCAAATTAATTCTTATATTCTTTCAGGAGTGGGGAGCCAGCCAAAAAAAAAAAAAAAAAAAAAATTAAAAAAAGTCCCCAAAATCAATTTTAAAGCCATACATCTGTCATTAATAGATCTGTCATTAAGTGGAGTTTGTGAACCACCACACAGAAGAATTTTCTGAAGATTATTATTAAATGGTACGAAGCTTGACTTGCCAGATCACCCCTCACATTCTCAAGAAGTGGAACAGGCAGCCAAGTTATCAACAGAAGCATCCCAATCAGTGTATGTCTTTGAGGCAAGAAACAAGCACATAATAGCAAAAATTTTGTGTCAGAAATTCAGACCATCATTTTCATCTAAGGCCTCTTATATGGAGCTATTTGACTCTATATATTAAGCCCTATTAAAACACTATTTATTTATCCATATTTGTTTGTTGTATTTTCATTCATAATACAAAAAACATCAATATTTAATGTATTCAACTACTACTGCTAAATTCATGAGTGAAAAAAAAAACACATTTCAGTCATCACTAATAATGGGGAGGGGCAGATTTTCAATTTGAAGTTTAGTTATTTCTTCATCTTATTTCATAAAATGACAATATTCCCTGATTTAATTACTGAAAACTTTTTGTTTTCTCATCAATATTTTGACCAAATCTTGCAAAATCAAGAATTTTTCAGTGCATTTTTATCTACGATATTCGATGTCAAATGCTCAAAAAACCGTTGAAGTGTCAGAGATCTAATTTTTGTATCAGTACTTAATACATGGGATTTGCGTTGTGGTGCAGTGGATATCGATTCGGAAGAGAAATCGGGGAGCGGAGTTCGAATTCCAGTTGAATACCTTGCATTCACTTACGCACAAATACCCATGGGAAAGGTATTAATCTGTTTCTTCCCTAAAGTTATGGGTTAAATAACAGGACCGATTGGGCTCTATAGCCTTGGCTGGCAACCAGTCTACCGCAGAAAGCAATGGCAACCTACTGAGAGAAAATCTTCTGCCCAGTCAGTCATGTCACTTTCGAGAAATGATCGCCCAAGCGTATATCACGTATGGCACTCAACTGACTGACTTAATACATCTCCACACAACTTTCGCTACATTATTATTTTTGATGTTCTAAAAAAGTAAAAAATCAACCTACCACACACACACACACACACACACACACACACACACACACACACACACACACACATATATATATATATATATATATCAAGCTGAAGTGAATCAACAGTTTTCGAATTCCTAATTCTGTTATTTACTTTTTTAAAAATGTTTTCAATCCAACAAATATTGTAGAGCACTGCTTAAATATAATTAAATTTGTTTTTTATTTAAAATTAGTTTAATTTACATTGCGACACGGAAATTTCCATGTTTAAATGAAATTAATATGAAATAAAAAAAACAAATTGAATTATATATATATATATATATATATATATATATATATATATGTGTGTGTGTGTGTGTGTGTGTGTGTGTGTGTGTGTGTGTGTGTGCGCTCGCGCGTGTGTGTGTGTCTGTATAATTGTCAATTCATTGTTTCATCTCTATGGTGTGGGTATATATATATTAGCATCTCTGTCCCTCTCTTTTACTGTGAAACCAATAAATTGTAAACACAAATTCTACTCCAACAGCTTCTTTTCTCGCACTTCCCGCCAGTGGAATTCCCTTCCATTTACTTGCTTTCCCGACAGCTACAATACCCAAGAATTTAAATGTAAAGTCAATAGTTTTCTCTTATCTCACTAACCTGCGTCCTCTCTCTCTCATACTCCTTTCTTCGTCCACTCCACTCTCATCAGTATTCTCATCTTTCTCTTACCCACTTTCTAACACCCCCTGTAACCTGTTACTCTTTCTCATAATTTTCCTCCTATGTAACCCCCTGCAAAACTGTGACAGTCAACTGCTTTGTTTGGTGCGATATAATTATATATATATATATATATAGTCATCCGCATATAGATCTGTTTCGCTGTATCACAGCTCATCAGTACAGTTAGACTCCGATTGCTTTTTCAACCAGGATTGAAAGCCGACCGAATTGGCGTCAGTCGGCGATTCTATCTCTGGGCGTTCAGTAGAAGAAGGCAGACTTTTTAGCGTGTATATCATTATACGCGCCTAATAGCCAGAGTGCTCTAATTCATTTTACTGAATAAGCGATGTGTTTGATTATGCAACATTCAACACTATTTCCTGGTTTTAAAAGATATGTTACATATTTTTATCTCTCTCTCTCTCTCTCCAAGAATGTGTGTGTGTGCACATATTTTTTAAATTTAGACATGTCAATATAGATTGAAGAAATTGTATTGTTTGAGAGTGCGTGAGAGTAAGTGAGTGAGAGAGAGAGAAAGAATGAACACGTATAATTAATAATAATATTTATCCGTCAATAAAAAGAAAGGATTAGTATAAAGTAGTTAAATATATTTAAAAAGAAAAGAGAAGGAAAGGAAAAGATAACCTTTGACATTAGATCGAGGTAAAAGGTCATCGAAATTTCCTAATGAATCTTAATTTGTTACTTCACATTTCTCCGAATTTCGCCAAGAAAACTAGTTTCACTTTGTCGTTGTTTCAAAACAATAAAAAAAACTTTATCTAGTTTTATTATTTATATTACTAAATGATTTTTCTTTATTTTAATAACTATTTTTCATATTTACGAACTAAAAACGTTTTTCATGTCATACTTTTTATTTTTTTAATCCAATATCCAGTTGGATTGATTTTATTTCATTTTTCTCGTCAATTTCAAGTGATTTTTATAGATCTTCTTGCATTAAACAAATCTTTACAAATTTACCTTCGAATATTTGAAATATTTTATTGATTTTTTTTCTTCCGATTTTCATTTGACAAGAAATAAAATGAATATGAATTCGAGTTTAAAACTACAACTCTCACGGAAATAATTCAGGATGTTTTTAAACTGTTATTCGACGTTTTCGTTTTATTTACATAAATGATACTTGAATACTTGATGGAATGAAATTCGATTTAATTCAAATTTATCAAAAATTTCAAGTCTATTTGTTTTATAAATTCTTTTTGAAATTATTAGATTTTGTGAATTTTCAAAATAATAAGTTTACGGAAAAAGAGAATTTGCCCCTCTCTCATCGATAGCTCATCGCTTCTCTCTTTCCCCCGTCTATATGTGTGTACATTGTAAATTTATTGTTTAATTATGTGTGAATGTATGTTTGTGAGAGCGTGTATACACATACATATGTAATGGAGTATATATATATATATATATATATATATATATATATATATATATATATATATATATTAATCATATCATCTCAAGCAAGGCATTCCACTGCCACTATAGCGCAGGGGGTTACATAGAGCGATTGGATATAGGAAATATCAGAAGGAGGGTGATAGACGAGTAAGGAGGTACAAAAGAAGAGTGTTTGAGGGAATGGGTGCGAGTTAGTTTGTTAGGACGTTTCTATCGACCTTACATTTAAACTCCTGGAGGTTGTAGCCGTCGGGGAAGCAAGAATGCGGAAGGGAATTCCACAGGCGGCAAGTGCGAGAAAAGAAGCTGTTGGAGTAGAAATTGCGGTTACATTTCATCGGTTTCATTGTAAAAGAGTGGGACCTAGTTGCTAATCTAGTATCTCGTGCAAATTCATACCTAGGGGGCACCAGTGATCTAAGATCATCAGAGCAGAAGCCGTGAAAGTATTTATAGAAGAGGCACAGGGTTGCCACGTCACGCCGGTGAGAGAGTGACTGCAGGCGGTCAGCCAAATCTGTATCGATCACATTACAGATTCTCCATTGTATTTTGTCAAGAATAGCAGGGGCACCCGACCAGATGTGGCAGCAGTATTCAGTACACGGGCGGATGGTAGATTTATATATGTACAGGATAGATTCAGACAGAAAGAACTTCCTGGCCCTGCACAGAGAGCCGACTTTCATATCAGCGGATTTAGCAATGGATTCAACGTAGTTATTCCACTTGAGGTCTGCTGAGAGTGTCAGGCCAAGCAGGCGGAGTGTTTTACTCTCTGGGAGGCAAGCCTGTTCCATGCTAATGGGAGGGAGGTGCGGTTGTCTATGGTGGTTAATTGATAGCAGATTCGTTTTGGAAGAATTGAATTTTACGAGCCATTTCTTACCCAAATCCACCACGGATTAGAGGTCTTTTTCAAGCTCGGCAGTGAGGTTCGCCTTGTCACCAACACCAGATTTTTGATCGAGGTGAGAGTAAACTGTGGTGTCATCGGCGTACATGCCTACTTGGGTTGTTATGGCATCGGGGAGATCATTGATGCAGATCACTAAGAGCGTATGACCTAGGGTAGACCCTTGTGGGACACCCGCGTTTGTAGGGTAGTTCTGGGAGGCATGTCCATTTAATACCACCTTCAATGTGCGGTTAGAGAGGAATGACTGGATGAAGTTCAACAAAAGTCCAGTTATGCCATAGCTTCGCAGTTTCCGTAGAAGGCCAGAATGCCAGACTCTGTCGAACGCTTTAGAGATATACAAGGCAACGGTTCGGGCTTCAGCATTCTTGTTGAGAGCCTGGTATATATACTCGGTGATGGTCGTTAGCATATCAGCAGTAGACCTGGTGAAGCGGAAGCCATACTTTTTGTCCGAGAGGAGCTTGTGGGCTGTGAGATGCTGAACGACCTCGGCGTTGATAATGGCTTCGAACACTTTGCCAAAGATTGGAAGACGGCTGATAGGGCGGTAATTTGCGGGGACCGAGGGTTCTCCAGTGTTAGAAAATATAGGAACTACAACAGGCAGGAAAGCAGGAAGAAGTTAGGCAGAAGTTGTAGAGCTTAGAAAGGACAGAGGAGAGTTCTGGGGCACATTTCTTCAAGACTATGATTGGTATTCCGCCCCCACCACTCGCTTTGTGAGGGTCAAGAGAGAGAGAGAGAGAGAGCGAGAGAGCGAGAGATGTTAATATATATATATATGTGTGATTGTGTGTTTGTGGGTATATATGTCTATAATAATTGTAAATTTATTGTTTCATTATATTTGTGTGTATGTATATATGTGTGTGTTTGTGTGTATGTTTTTATTTGTAATGTTCCAAAGAATTTTATTTCCTGTTTTTAAAAGATATGTTCCACAGTTTTTACTCTCTCTGTCTCTCACTCTCTCTCTCTCTCTCACACACACACACATACACACACACACACACATACACAAACACCCACACTCTTTATCTCAATTTTAGTTCAGAATAAGTAAGAGAATTCACCTCTGTCTCGTTGTTCTTATGTCCTCTCTTGATTCTATTATTCGTCACCTGTATTTGGCATTTTGGGTTGCTCTTTTTGCTGATGACCATGCATTCAGTTTTTCTACAGTTTATTTGTAGTCTTTTTTGTCACTCTCCACATCTACCTTCTGTAGGAGGTCTTGTATTTTCCATTCAGTATCTGCAATCAGCACCGTTTCATCTGCATACCTTATGTTTTTCAAATTGTGGCCTCCAATAACGGGTCCTAAAATATTCTCACTGTACAAGTTGAACAGATCCGTTGAAAAGACACATCCTTGTCTTACGCCCCTTTCTGTCTTTGTAAATCTGCTGAAATCATTGCCTGTCCGTATGCAGGCAGTTTGCTGCCAGTAGAGGTTCTTGATTACTCTTAGGTCTTTCCCAAAAATGTCAAGGCTGCCAAGCATCTCCATCAAATCTTTGTGTCTTATTTTGTCGAATGCCTTCGCATAATCAATAAAACATAGATACAAGTCCTTCTTCATTTGTATTGCCCTTTCGGATAGCATCCTAAAGATAAATACGGCGTTCCTTGTTCCAGTGTCCTTAACGAACCCGCACTCTTCCTGTCCTATCTCTAGCCTGGTTCTGCTTCTCGCTCTATTCGTCAGAATTCTGACAATCAGTTTTGAAACGTGACTCATTAAGCTGATAGTTCTGACTTGCATAGGTCATCTGGTATTGTTCCACTATTATAAATTTCGTTTATCATTTCGGGATTTTTTTCTGTGCCGAATTCTTCCAG
Source organism: Ascarosepion bandense (assembly GCA_037127315.1). Classification (NCBI taxonomy): domain Eukaryota; kingdom Metazoa; phylum Mollusca; class Cephalopoda; order Sepiida; family Sepiidae; genus Ascarosepion; species Ascarosepion bandense. The sequence goes on along the minus strand of JBBBDQ010031257.1, from coordinate 58,483 downwards.
GGATATCAGAAGCTCTATTACAATGCCCTCTGGACCAGCTGCTTTGTTTCTGTTCAGTTTGGCCATTGCAGCTTCTACTTCGGACTTCAATATTTCCGGTCCGTCCTCATCCTTGTGTATTCTCGGTTGCTCTCTCCTGTCGCGAAAAATATCTTTTATATACTCTTCCCATCGCTGGGGTATTTCCTCTTTCTCCAATATTATCGTTCCATCCTTGGATTTTATGCATCCTGTGGAGGAGCAGGTTTTTTGTCCTGTCAGTTCGTTTATCTCTTTATGCATGTCTGCTTTATTGGTCTTGCTTAGTCTCTCTACCTCTGCGCATTTGTCGTTGAGCCATTCCTCTTTAGCCTGTTTGCATTTGTTCCTTATCTCCTTGTGTAGTTTCCTGTATTTCCTTCCATGTCTTGGCGTTATTTTTTGTCTCCTTGTCGAGAATATCTTCAGTCATCCACTCCATTTTTCTTCTGTGTCTGGTTTCCTTTGGGGCAAATATTGTTCGCTGATGTCACCATCACTTCCTTTAGCGAGTCCCATTTTGAGTGTCCTTTTCCAATTTATTCTTCATATTTATTTCTCACGCTGTTAGTGTATTCTTTCTGCAAGTTGAGGTCATTCACGAGCGTGTTGTATTTCAGCCTCGGTGCTGTGCTGGGCTTCATTCTCGGAGTTTTATCCTTAGTTTGCAGATGACTGGGACATGGTCACTTCCGCAGTCGGCACCTGGGTAGGTTTTGCATGGACCACTGCTTTCCTGAATCTCTTGTTTATAGTTATGTAGTCTATTTGGTTCTTCGTGTCCCTCTTGGCCTTCTCCATGTCCATACACGTCGTGGGTGTTTTTGAGACCAGGTTTTAGTTATTACCTTGTCATTTGCTGTGCACCACTGGACCCATTTTTCTCCTACTTTATTGAGAGCTCCTAATCCGAAGTTGTCGGTCGTGTCTCCTTCCCTCTCTTTACCTACCTTGGCATTCAAATCACCCATTATTATCCTAATTTCTTGGCTTTTGCACAGGGCCTTGGCACTGCCCACTATGGAATAGAATGATTCTATTTCTTCCTCAGTGCTTTGAGTTGTTGGTGCATAAACTACTATGATAGCTATGTTGAAAGGTCTTCCTTGCAGTTAAACCAAGAGGACTCTCTCTGAAAGCTGGCAGTATCCAAGAACGCATTTCTTCATTTCATTTAGTATCAAGCCGAACCCTTTTTCGTTATTTTTGCCTCCTGCATAAATTATCCTGTGGGCGTCACTGTTGAGGTCTCCATTGTTAGGCCATCTGGTTTCGCATATGTCCAGAATATTGATCTTCAGTCTGTCCATTTCCTTCTTGACATTCTCTAGTTGTTTACAATTGTTGAGTGTCCTGACATTCCATGTACCAAAAGTAATTCTTACTTTGTTGCGTACAGTCGCAGGGTAACGGTCCAGAGACAGCTGTTGCTCATGCCGTTCCTTCCAGAGTGAGGGACAATTTTTGGAGTAAAAAGTCCCCTTTACGCCGTTGGTGCTAACAGTCGCCGGATGACGGTTAGGTGGCATTTGTCGCCCATGCCGATCCTTACCGAGCGAGGAGTTGCTTCCTTGGGAAGCAACCCCCTTCACGCTGTTGGGTTTCATATATTTGTCGTGAAAAACCATGATTGAGCTGGTGGGTAGATAGTAGAATGGTATCCCGTTGCCTTCTCCACGGTGATTTATTGAGACAACACCTTTAGTTAGCTGGCCGTTGGTTCCTTAAGACTTTTTTAACCATCAGGGTTGCTAACATCCCGGAAAAAAGGGGAAAAATAAATATTAAGCATGTACTTAAGTACAATTGACTAGGCCTGCAGAGGAAGGGGGGTGTTATGTTTCGTCCAATCAAATGCCTTATATTCCAGTGACGTCAACCTTACGTCATTTGCGCTATAACATTCGTTCCAGAAATTTTTTTTCTCTAGAAAATGTAGAGAGATAATAACTCACTAAATCTGAAAGGAAAATATTAAAAATATTAAAAGAAAGCATGGAATATGGCGAAGAAAAACAAAACATCTTTTTTTCTTCTCTTTTTCAATATTAGTCTAAGAGAATAAGGGACTAGTGTTTCTACAGCTATAGATTAACATTACCCGAAAACAGAAGATTGAAATTTATTCGAATTTTTCGTGCTTTTCAAAGACTGAAATTCTGTTTTCATTTGGATAATTCCAGTTCGTCTTATGCTTTAAAGACACCGGTCAGAGATAAAGGGTAACACGTGGTTTGAGGGAAAGAGGGATAGAAATACAACTCTGAATATTAGGTTTCAAAACTCAATTAAATTTCAAATTAGACATTATATATTATAAACTGACAAGTTATTGCGCTTTAACATTCGTTCCTGAAAATTCGACGAAGAAACTTGTTTTATTTTTGTCTCCCGTTTTTTGGACGAAAACCAATTTTCACCCAAAATGAAATCGAAATCAAGTGCAAGTAAGAATTTTCTCCATTTCCAAATCATCCAATCTTCTTAAATGTTTCCTTGGACATAACAAGACTCACCAAGATTTTTTTTAATCATTTCGCCCACAAGAAAGCAAAGATAAAGCGACATTTTTTATTTTTGTGAAAGAAAAAAAGGAACCCCGCCCTATTTGTTATGTCTGTCTTCATTTTCTAATTTTTTCGTTGGAAAATTAGGGAAGGATTCAAAATCACAATTTAGGGGTCATCTCTTTAATTAAAACTACATTATTATTGACTCCACAACCAAATTAAATTACTAGAAGTTTTCTCTTTTCTTTATTTTATTTATTCGTTGAAATTGTTTGCTTTTCTTTCGTCTTCTTTATTTCGCTTGAACTACTAATTTGTAATAATTTGGAAAACTCGGTCGGTTTATCAATTTATTTATTTTAAAGAAAAGAAATTCACATTCCTCGCTTTTTTTCTTATAAACGGAATTCTTTTTGTGAAAATAAAACGTTTTATCGGTTCCTCTGTCTGTCTATGTAAAACATGAAAAAAAATCCCTCTATTTCTCTTTCATAGTTTTCTTCATTCATGAAAATCTTTTTATCTAAAAACAAAAATATCAAAAGAAGACAATTTATATATCAGTCTGTCTATCTATCAATCTATCGGCCGGTCTGTCTATCTATCAATCTATCGGCCGGTCTGTTGATAAAAAGAAAAAAAACACTCTCTCTTTCAGACAATTGTCTATTTCAAAGAACACTTTTTTTCAGACAACATTTTATGCATTAATAAAAATATTTTTTGTAAAAATAAAACAATTTATATCATTCACTTAGTCTATTTATTTATCTCTTAATCCATCACTGTCAAAAATATTTAAGAATTAATTGTTTGTCGTTAACGGATCGTCGATCAATTTATTAGTCTGTCTGTTTATTTAAAGGAAAAGAAAAATAATACCCCTCCTTCCCTCTTTTTCAGAGAATTTTTTTTTTCATGAATGAAAAAAATCTTTTGTTCAAAAAATCCAAAATAACAATTTATATCAGGCTGTCTAGCGATCTATTTCTGTCTGTCTGTCTGTCTGTCTGTCTAATTCCCTAGCGTTGAAATTTTAATTAAAAAGTTTAATAAGCTAATGATAGCTGCCACATTCAGTTATTTGATGGACCCGTAATATATAGTATGGCACAAGGACAATAAAAACTGGAAAGTTTGTTGTATATATAGATTTATGATGATCTTTGTTGCTGTTATTGGCCTTGTACCATACGTTTTTTAATATATTTTTTCTTTATTTATCTGTCTGTCTAAATCCTTAGCAGTTAATTTTTAATTAAAAAAGGTTTCATAAGCAAGTGACAGCCGCCATATTTACTTATTTGACAGACACGTAATGTATAGTATGGCACAAGAACAATAAAAACTGGAAAGATTGTAATATATATAAGACGATCTCTGTAGCTTTTATTGGCCTTGTACCATACTATGTTATTATAAGTTAAGATAATTTTTAAAAGTTTTCGAAGTCCGTGTATTTCTCGAAGAAATAAAAAAAATCATCTGAAGAAATAGAAAAAAAATTATTTCAATGGATCAAAGGAGAAAGTTGAAAGTGATTGTGAAGGCGTCAAATTGGAAATCCCTTCCCCCTTTCTCTCTTTCTGTTTCTTTTACCCTTTCTTTCCTTCCCTTTCTTGATAATCACTCTATCCTTCTTTTGATTTTTTTGATTTTTCTTTCCAGATTTTCTGAAGGAATTTTAAAAATGGCGGTCAGTTTTAATGAAGAAAGATTCCTGTGTTCGAACTGTGACCAATATTTGGTATGTCTTCATTCTTTTTGTTGGTCATGCCTCGATGTCACCAATTCCACACTCCGGAGAGGACACGTGACAGTTTGAGACTTTCACCATTTATAGTGAAGACCATGACGCGCCAAAACCTGGAATCCAAAGACTGGAGATGCGACTTCTGTTTTAATGACGACGCCACCGAATCCGCCGTTCAGATTTGGTGCCCGGATTGTGAGAATCTTTTGTGACAGAAGTGCCAGAAATACCACAGGAGATACCACCCAACACACGAAACCAGGGACCTGGGCGGCATATCGAGGGGGTGAGGCTGTGGGGGTCCTCATGACGGACGAGTGTCGCCTGCACCGCAACCGGAAGGACGCCTTCTTCGACCGGTGCAACCTTTGCCTGTGTGACGCGTGTTACGGAGATCATGTGACCGCTTACCCCAGTTTCCGCCTCGGGCGCTGTCTCTGAGGGAGTAGGCGTCAAAAGAGAAAACGGTCGGCCCCACCCTGGAGCAAGAACTCCGTCAGTTGCAAATCCAGATCCTTGCAATGAACAAACAGACGAGGCGATCCATTGATCAATTAGTCGTTCCTGTCTTTAAGAACTGTGGTGAACCCTCGGACCCATCCAACTATCGCCCTATCAGTCTTCTACCAATATTCGGGAAAGTGTTCGAGGCTATAATCAATGCTGAATAGTTCATCATCTCACCGCCCACAAACTGTTCTCCGACAGGCAATATGGATTCCGATTTGACAGGTCCACAGCCGACCTGCTAACAACTGTAACGGAGTACATGCTACAGGCCCTTGATGAGTCTGACGAGGCTCGCGCGGTTGCTCTGGATATCTCCAAGGCTTTCGACAGGGTTTGGCACCCTGGCCTCCTATGCAAACTACGCGGTTATGGTATTACCGGTCGCCTGCTTGACCTAATCCAATCTTTCTTAAATAACCGCAAAATGAAGGTCGTTCTGAATGGGCGTGCCTCTTCGTCCTACAGCACGAATGCTGGTATCCCACAAGGCTCTATCCTGGGCCCAACGCTCTTCCTTATTTTCATCAACGACCTCCCAGATGAGATCAAGTCCCAAGTAGGCATCTACGCAGATGACACTACAATATACTCCCGCTCCAGTAAAAAACCTGTTGTGGCGGACAGACATAATCTCACTGCTGACCTTGAGCGGGATCTACACTCTGTGGTGAACTGGGGCAAGAAGTGGCTTGTCAACTTCAATTCATCTAAGACAAAGCTGTTGTCTGTCAACCATTACAGGCAACCTCTTCTGCCTCCCATAAGCATGGACCAGATGATTCTCCCGGAGAGTAATACACTACGCCTCCTCGGACTTACCCTGTCCTCAGACCTCAAATGGAAGCACTATATTGAATCCATAGCAAAATCTACTGCTAAGAAGATTGGGTCACTATGTCGATCCAGGATGTTTTTTCCACCTGAATCCATCCTGCATATATACAAGTCAACCATCCGTCCGTGCATGGAGTACTGCTGCCATTTATGGTCAGGTGCCCCTGCCGTTCTCCTCAGTGTTCTTGACAAGCTCCAAAGGAGAGTCTGTAATGTGATAGGTACTGATCTGGCGACTCGTCTGCAGCCACTTTCCCATCGTCGAAATGTGGCCTCCCTCTGTCTCTTCTATAAATACTTTCATGGCTTCTGCTCGGATGAGCTTAAGTCACTGATGCCTCCTCAACAGGTGTTTACCCGTGCAACCAGACTGGCAACTGGGTCCCACCCATTCACAGTCAGGTTAGCCAAACGCAGACGACAATTCTACTCCTGCAGCTTCCTCTCTCGCAGCTTCCTCTCTCGCACTTCCTGCCTGTGGAACTCACTCCCGTATTCCTGCTTTCCTGACGGCTACGACCTCCAGAAATTTAAAAGCAAAATTAATACTCACCTACTAACCACTGGACACTAGCTCTCTCCCCTCCCCTGTGTAATCTTCACCTTCTCTCCGCCCATGTATCTGTCATTGCACCTGCTTTCTCAGCTTTCTATTGTTCCTTGCTAACTAGCTTGTACTCCTCACTCCTTTCTAATTAATCTTTTTACATTTATGTAACCCCCTGCACATCAGTGGCGATTCTGCCTTGCTCGGGGTGAAATGATTAAAAAAAAAAAAAAAAAAAAACTGCAGCTCGAAATGTTCCGAAATGTGAGAAGAGTTCGAGATATTCGTGGAAGAGACACGTCGAAGTTTGAAAGAGCTGTCCGACAATATGAGAGAAACGATCTCCAGACTTAAAGGAGGGAGAGAACCTTTTGAAAAAGGTCAAGATTTGGCGCCATAAAGTTGGCCAATTGTTGGGGGACGACGCCGAAACGGGGACGTCGTTTGTGGATTACGGTTTGTGGGAGCGGAGCTTAGATCACGGTTCCCACAATCGTTTTCACCCCCCCCCCCCAACCTCCAAAAAAATAAAAAATCTGAATTGACGGTAACATTTCCATTTTCAAAATGGTGTCACGAATCCCTGGAGTCATTGAGAAAAGAAAAAAAATCGCGTTGATGAGAGTCGGGATATCCGGTGATTTACAGCTCCAAAGAGAATACCGTCTGCAGGATTCGAACCTAGGGTGGATTTCCTCGATTGTCGCTACCGACGAAGACGATCATGGTTTTGTCGGCGATAGTTGGGATGGTACGGTGACAGAATTCGATGAGTCTGGGCAGTTGATTGTCCGATGTGAATTGACGGACGAAGATTTTAAATTCCTCCCCAAATACATTTGTTGCATTTCCAATGACATTTTCATCGTCTGTTGTCCTCATGGTGTGTGGCGGCAAAAGGTGTTTGACCGATGTGAAATGAGGGACGGAAAAAAGTTGATCTTAGGTGGGGAATTTCCGGGCGCATTTTCCAGGAATGGTTTCGTAGGGAGTCTGTTAAGCGGGGAAGAATTTTCATTTTGGAAAGAAAAAAATGCACCCAACCCCCCATTTTTAGAAAAACAAAAAATAATTAACACAAATAAATGACAAAGCATTTACTATTTCCAATAAATAAGCTGAATTTAAGGTTTTTTTTTTTTTTTTTTTTTTTTGTGTGTGTGTGTGTGTGTGTGTGTGTGTGTGTGTGTGTGTGTTTCGAATCAGGATTTTGCTAATTATGGTTTACTATGTGCGTTGTGGTGCATTGGATATATCGGCTCGGAACGAGAAATCGTGGAGCCGAGTTCGAATTCCAGCTGAATTCATTGCATTCACTTACGCGCAAATACCTTTGGGAAAGGTATTAATCCGCATATTCCTTCCAGTTATGGGTTAAATAACAGGACAGATTGGGTTCTATAGCCTTAGTCGGCAACCAGTCTACCGCAGAAAGCAATGGCAACCTACTGCGAGATAATCATCTGCCCAGTCAGTCATGTCTCTTTCGAGACATGATCGCCCAATCGTGTATCACGTATAGCACTTAACTGAATATAATAGTTGAAAACATGATTAAGGCTTCTAATGGGCATAAAGTGGGGGATCAGTTTTATATTGTTATGAAGTAATAAACTGATCCCCCACTAATTACTACTTAATAATATAATACATCTCTTCCCATTCTAGCTATGAGTCAAATAACAGGACAGATTGGGTTCTATAGCCTTGGTCGGCAACCAGTCTACCGCAGAAAGCAATAGCAACCTACTGCGGGATAATATTCTGCCCAGTCAGTCATGTCTCTATCGAGACATGATCGCCCAAGCGTGTATCACGTATGGCACTCACCTGACTGAAGGTATATTATAGATTAAAAAACAAAATTTACTATTGTGTGGATCATTTATTTTGGTAAAATAATTTTAGAATTATATTGGAGCATAAGCTATCAATAAAACATTGCAATTAATAAAATTTAAAGATTTATTCCTTTTTAATTCATCCTGCTGTAAAAGATTGCTGTCTGCCCATTGAAATAATCTATGTTCCCACAATGGATTTTATACACACAAAATAATTCTATATTCATTTAAAAAAAACTACAATGTTTCATTTATAACTTATGCTCTATTATAACTTAAAAATTCATAATTATTTTACTAAATAAAAGACTAACACAAATTAGTTTTCTTAACTACAATATACTTTAATATACCATAATTACTTAATCATATTTATAGCATAAACATTTCAGCCCTTTTACTCATGAAGTAATTTAAAAAAAAGTTCAACTTGCCGTTAAAAATTATTTCCCTATTTAAGTATTATGTGGTCCCACTAATTACCTGACTCAGACAAAATAATTTTCTTTACAATTTAATTAATAACTTTGTTTCATTTAAAACTTATACTCTAACATAAAAAATAAATATTACTTTAATAAAATAAAAGACCCACACAATACTAAATTGTTGTTCTAAAGAGAATATGACTAAAAATACTACAATTATTTAATCCTAATTCTGACTTAAACTTTCTATCACCTTTACTCATAGAATATCTATTGTTTAATAATAAAAAAAAGTAAAATCCGACTTTCTGATAAAAATTGTCTACCCATTTAAAAAAAATCTAAGATCTCACTATGTATTTTACCCTTTTCCTAACCTAAATGTTTAACTATGCGTGACAGTCATGGAGATACGATGATATACATTTCACTTGTTACGCAAACAACAATTTTCTTCCCTAATCGATCAAGCAAAACAAGATAGATAGATAGATAGATAGATAGATAGATAGATAGATACCAACAAACCGAAATGGATAGATACAGACAGAGAAATATATATATTTTTTTACGAATACAGGTTCTCAAAAACGTGACCGGAGAGGCATAAAAAATTGTTTACATCCCAACCAAAGCAAAAATTTGGCTACAACCTTATAAATCTTTCTGTATACATGTATATATTTCTCTCTCTCTCACACACTCTCTCACACCCACTCTCTCTCTCTCTCTCTCTCTCCAAAGCAATCGCGTGCAATCTATGTTATCTAAAGTGTCTAAACTGAAATTGAGGTCAGAGAGAGAGAGAGAGAGAGAGAGAGAGAGAGAGAGAGAGAGAGTTTAAATATGCAACACACGTTAATGTTTTTCAAATGATATTTACGTAAAAGATAAAAAAGTTTTTAAACTGCAATTATATAAAAAAGTTTAATCGTATAAATTGAAGTTACTGCTTCTTATAGTGAAAATCTTCAAAGCTTTAACACATCATTTTTTTAATTTTTAGGTAATTAATACACACACACACACACACACACACACACACACACACATATATATATATATATATATATATATATATATATATATATATTGGTTGTTTAATTACTTAGTTTCTGGTCATAATAAGAGTAGACCAGTGCACATTTGTATTAAAAAGTGTTCAATACAATTATATTGTAGAACATTTGATTATTTTTTATTTGCAAACGAGTTATTACACGACCTAGGTTTCTACCATGGGTGGTGTCTTCAGGCAACTTGTAATAATGTTATATATATATAGACAGGTTTCATTCAAAACGACAGATAAGTGAACATGGTTAAGTTTTTATTAAATTTTTCATGTAAACTTATTATTTTTTCTTTTGAAGGCGTAAATTATATTAAAACTGTTCAAATGTTTACATAAAAAATGAACCAATATACCTTGCCTGTGATTTTTAATGAAACCTGCATAAAAGAGAGATTACTACACAAATATACAATATATATATATATATATATATATATATATTGTATATTTGGGTAGTAATATACATTTCTGAGATGAGGTAGTATTTTCTATAAAACATCTAAGATCTCACTAAGTATTTTACGCCTTTCCTAACCCAAATGTTTATCTACGCGTGACAGACAAGGACATACGATAATATAAATTTCACTTTTTACGTAAACAACAATTTTCTTCCTGAATCGATCAAGCAAGACAAGATAGATAGATAGATAGATAGATAGATAGATAGAAATTTGGAAATTTAAATTTTTTTTTTGTTGTTTTTGAACTAAATAGTAAAATTAAAAATTTAACATAATATTTTCAGCAAGTATAACATTTTATTGAATTTTAGTTTAGATTTATAGCCAGACTATGCTTTCTGAATAAATAAAAATAAAATATGCTTTCTGAATAAATAAAAATAAAATGTGCTTTCTGAATAAATAAAAATAAAATGTGCTTTCTGAATAAATAAAAATAAAATGTGCTTTCTGAATAAATAAAAATAAAATGTGCTTTCTGAATAAATAAAAAAATATGCTTTCTGAATGAATAAAAATTTAAATTTCTTTTAAAAGAAAGAATTAAATTAAAATAACCGAACTGTTATTTATTAATATTTTTCTGAAATATTAAATATTTTTATGTTTAGATATTACATATTTATCTTACATTATTAATATGCTTTCTGAAAAAAATAAATTTCTTTTAGAATAATTTTAATTTAATAAAAAAAGAATGAAATTAGAATCAAAGTTTGGTTTGTTTAGTTTTCAATGTAAGGGGAATTCATCCAAAGACTTGTTAACTTCTAAAAACAATACGACCTCTACGGAAACTTGTTTCGATCCGTATGGAACACCGTACTTAATAAAAATTTCCAAAATTTAATTATTTTTAATTATTTTAAAATTAAAATTGGTGAATGATTTTTATTAAACTTTTCAATTTTCGATAGGCAATGTGATAATCAATTCTTAAGTAAGAGGAAATTAAACAACGTTTTAATAAAAGGTTTTTAAAATATTTTTAACACTTTTATGAATTATTATAATAAAAAATAAAAAAATAAAAACAATTATTTCAAAATTTTATTAGTAAACGAAAAAAATTTTTTTTTTCAGAGTATAATGTCCTTAATAATTATTATTTATTCCAGCAATTAAAAGTTTATCAAATTAAATTATATCAGAGATTTATTGCATTTTTATTTTACTCTTCGGAGCAGATTTTCGGCCAGGTTGTCCACTTTAGAATAAAAAACATAGATGATTTATATGCCCCAATGAGTCCTGCATTTAACTAATAAAAAAAATTTATACAGCTAATTAAAATTTATTAAAATTTCATGGATTTACGTAGAGGGGGGGGTAACAGAGTTAAAAAAAAAATATTTTCACCAAGAAATTTAAAAAAATAATAATTTCAAAAATAATTTCATTCATTTGTGAATGAGTACTGAAAGTTTCATTCAAATCTGACTATTATTTGATTTTTGCGAGAATTTTCAAATTAATGTGTTTGTTACCGTGAAAAAAGTGGGTTGTATCAGCATTACCACGTAACCTATTGTAATAAAGGCGTAATTTTTTTTTTAGCCGCTAACTCAAATAAAACAACATTTTCTATCAAAATTTCGAAAATGTTAGCAGAGATTCAAAAAATTTTAAAAATAATTAAAAATTGCTTTGATCTTTCCTCTTAATAAAAATATAAATATTTTGATGGAAAAAGTTAGTTTTATTAAGTTTATGAACTTTTTAATTCATACTATGCTGTTTCATGCTGTTTTTTAGCGATATTTTGTACGTACTTACATTATTCGGAGTATTGTCCTCGTCTTAATTGCCATATATACGACGTTTCGGCCTTTGTACGCCCCGGCCTTCCTCAGGTGCTAGGAATTTCAAACCGAACCCTTTATTCCAATCACTGGGGTATATTCCTTTCGGGGTAATGCATGTTTTGGAATAATTTATTTTCTTTCACATTTGACCAGAAAGAATTTGTTTTTAATTTTGTCGATTGCACAATTTTGTAGGTTCAGTTAGGCACCGTGGGTGAGAAAATGCACACCATGATGCAATTCACTTCCACAAAAATTTAGAAATGCTGTGTTCTACTGTTTTGTTTTAAAAATACATTTTTCTGTTATTTTAAATTTAATATGTTACATAATTTTACTCTCTCTCTCTCTCAATCTCTCTATCTCTCTCTCTCTCTCTCTCTCTTTCTGTCTTCAATTTCAGTTCAGATACTTTAGCTAAAATAGATTGTTTGCAACTGCTTCAGAAAGCGAGAGAGAGAGAGAGGATGTGAAAAAATGAGAAAAATGGACATGTATACTGACAGATTTATGAGGGTGTGTCCAAAATTTTGCTTTGGTTGGGATGTATACATTTTATTTTTGGCTCCTCTGATCACGTTTTTGAAAACCTGTTTTCGCATATATTAAAAAAACTATCTCTCCCAGTTTGTTCATATCTACCTATTTCGGTATGTTCGCATCTATCTATCTATCTATCTATCTATCTATCTATCTATCTATCTATCTATCTATCTATCTAACATGTCTTGCTTGATCGAATCAGGAAGAAAATTGTTGTTTACGTGACTAGTAAAAATGTATGGCCCTGTCTGTCACGCTTCGATGGAGCGCGACACAGCAGTCGTTAAATGAATTATCAGCTTTGATTGCATTTGAAATGAGGACAATGACTAAAATTTTCTTATTGCTATATATCTATATAAAAACTTCTTTTCTATATTCAAAACGGAGTCAAAGTTAAAATAATTTCTGAAAAAGTTTTTCAAAGTTATATATCTTCTACAAATCTTTATTAATTTTCAAATATAAATCGAAAAAATCTATAAAATACTTCAAGTGTTCGATGGTAACTTTGTAAAGGTTTGTTTAAAAATGTAAGAAGATCTACAATCATTTGAAATTGACGAGAAAAATGAAATAAAAATCAATCCAGCTCGATTAAAATAAAATGTAAAATGATATGATACAAAGACTAAAGTTAGTAGTTAGTAAATATGAAAAAAATAAAATAAAGAGAAATTATTAGTAATATAAATAATATAACACTGACTAGAAGACTGACAAGATGAAGTTTTTTTGTTTTTTTGAAACAACGACAAAAAAGTGAAACTAGTTGTCTTGGCAAAATTCAGAGAAATATGCGGTAAACCAAATTTAGGTACCTTCATTAAATTACTGAAAAAAAGCTTAGTATGAACAGAAAAGGCCCAGACTTAATAAAAATGATTTTTTTCCGTCACAATGTTTGTGTTATTATTATTATTTGACTCCAAACTCACAGTTTTACTCGGTATTAGTGTCTCTCATGTCTACCACATAATAAATAATAAAACTCTTTTTCCTCACGTCTTCATGTTTCGCCATTTTACAAGTATTTTCGTATATAAAAATGTCAGAAGGTTTAATTCAAAAATTGACCTAAATTTCTAATTTTCTTAATTTCTCCGATCAAAACAATTTTCACTTCGTTCAGCCATCATGAAATTACTTTCTAATTTCTTTTAGCTTTTAATTTGAAATATAAGTTAATGTTGATTTTAATTCCGATTAAATATCCAGCCAACTTAAGAATGAAAAATTAATAAATCTTTACTGATTAATATTTAATTACTTGTTAACTTCTTATACGTACCGCCTTGAAAAACAAATAATGAAAAAAAAAATCAAGCTAACAATTCTTAAATTGAATGAACAGAATTGTATTGTTTGAGAGCGAGTGAGTGTGAGTTAAAAAGAGAGAGAGAAATGGAGATGTGTCATAATCAAAATTATCCTTTTAATAAAAAGAAATTATTTGTAAAAAGTAATCGAGGTCAAAGGTAATCATTGAATTTTCTTTCATTTACATTTGACAAGAAATAAAAGAAAAATACGAATTTAATTTCAAAATTTTTTCGACATTTTCGTTTTATTTACATATAAGATTACATGTTGCTTCTCTCTTTCCCTCTCTTTGTGAAACGTATAACACGTGATAAAACTCTCATGTCCAGTGGCGTGTTATTTCTTGTCCAATCAAATGCCTTATATTCCGGTGACGTCATCCGTCCAATCCTCCACGATTTTCAGTCTCTTCGCCAGAATTCAAAGACGAAGCTTCAAGTTTTATTCGCTCTCGTATTTTGACGAAAACCAATTTTCAGCCAAATTGAAAAATCCACATCAAATGTAAGTAAGAATTTTCTCCATTTCCAAATCATCCAATCTTCTTTCCCTTCTTATTTTTCAATCATTTCATCCCCGACAGAAAAGACAATTAATAAGAATTATTGGCTTTAGTTTCATGAAAAAACAACCACGCCCTATTTTGTCTGTCTGTCTTCAGTTTTTATTTACTTGCCTGGCTTTAAATTAAGGGAAGGATTCAAAATCACAATTAGGGGTCATCTTTTTATTAAATTGATCTTTTTTTTATTTATTTTTTTGCCTCTTTTTCAGTCCAAAATGGCAGAATTTGTATCTTTTGATTTTTTTATTTATCTGTCTGTCTAATTTTTTCATGAAATTAATACGTTCAGTAATAAGTCGATAAATTCATTTCTAACTATTTAATGGACACGTAAAATATATTCTGGCACAAGGCCAGTAAAAACAGGAAAGATTGTAATTTATGTAATGAAAAAAAAAGAACCACGCCCTAATTGTTTTTTCTTTCAGTTTATAATACTTGCTTTATCTATCTATCTATCTATCTATCTATCTATCTATCTATCTATCTATCTATCTATCTCATTCTGTTCATTATCTATCTATCTATCTATCTATCTATCTATCTATCTATCTATCTCAGTCTGTTCATTTTCTATCTATCTATCTTTTTTTTTTATTGACAATCATTTTATCTAAAAAATGTCGAAATAAACAATTTTTTATGTGTGAGTGTATCTATATGTGTGTGAGCGTGTATAAACATACATATGTATTTAAGTATGTACATATACATAATTTTATACGTATATATGAGTGCGTGTGTGTACGTATGCCTGTATAATAGATGTAAATTTATTGTTCCTTATATTTGTGTAAGTATATATATGTATGTGCGTGTGTGTTTTCGTGCTTGTGTTTGAGTGTGTATGTTTTACTCTCTCTCTCTCTCTCTCTCTTGCTCCTGTCTCTCTCTCACTCTCTGTGTGTGTGTGTGTGTGTGTGTGTGTGTGTGTGTGTGTGTGTGTGTGTGTGTGTGACATCTACAAACACACTTTTTCTCTTCAGTTTAGGTGAAAAAGAGTAAAGGAATTCGCCCCTCTCTCATGGTTACTTGTCCCCCCTCTTGTTTCTCTCTTTCCCCACTCTTCCTCCCACTTATAAACACGTAATTCAAAACTCCAGTCGCCTGTTATGTTTCGTCCAATCAAATGCCTTATATTCCAGTGACGTCATCTGAACGTCATTTGCGCTTTAACATTCGTTCCAGAAAATTCGACAAAGAAACTTGTTTTATTTTTGTCTCCCATTTTTTGGCCGAAAACCAATTTTCAGCCAAATTGAAAAAATCCACATCAAATGTAAGTAAGAATTTTCTCCATTTCCAAATCATCCAATCTTCTTTCCCTTCTTATTTTTCAATCATTTCATCCCCGACAGAAAAGCCAATTAATAAGAATTATTGGCTTTAGTTTCATGAAAAGACAACCACGCCCTAATTTGTCTGTCTGTCTTCATTTTTTATTTACTTGTCTGGCTTTAAATTAAGGGAAAGATTCAAAATCACAATTAGGGGTCATCTTTTTATTAAATTGATCTTTTATTGATTTATTTTTTTGCCTTTTTTTCAGTCCAAAATGGCAGAATTTGTATCTTTTGATCTTTTTATTTATCTGTCTGTCTAATTTTTGATGAAAAAAATACGTTCAGTAATAAGTCGATAAATTCATTTCTAATGATTTAATGGACACGTAAAATATATACTGGCACAAGGCCAGTAAAACCAGGAAAGATTGTAATTTATATATTGAAAAAAAACACACGCCCTAATTGTTTTTTCTTTCAGTTTATAATACTTGCTTTATCTATCTATCTATCTATCTATCTATCTATCTATCTATCTATTTTTTCTATATTAATAACAATCATTTTGTCCAAAAAATGTCAAAATAGACAATTTATTGATGTGTGAGTTTATCTATATGAGTGTGAGCGTGTATGTATAGACATACATATGTATTTAAGTTTATATATATATACATATACATCTTTATATATGTATATATGAGTGCATGTGTGTACGTATGCCTATATGATAGATGTAAATTTATTGATCCGTATATTTGTGTATGCATATACATATATGTGTGTGTGTGTGTGTGTGTGTGTGTGTGTGTGTGTGTGTGTGTGTTTTCATGCTTCTGTTTGTGTGTGTATGTTTCTCTCTCTCTCTCTCTCTCTCTCTGTCACATATACCAAAACAATTTTTCTCTTCAATTTAGGTTAGAAAAATAAGGGAATTCGCCCCCCTCTCATGGTTACTTGTCCTCCCTCTTGCTTCTCTCTTTCCCCACTCTTCTTTTTGTTGTAGAAATTATTTTTCAAATTATTAATTTATTTGAATTTTTAAAATAAATAGTTTACTAGAAAATAAAAATGTTCCCCTCTTTAATCGATAGATGTTCTCTCTCCCTTGCTTCTCTCTTTCCCTCGTCTATATGTGTGTATAGTTGTAAATTTATTGTTTCATTTATGTGTGAGTGTATCTATATGTGTGTGAGCGTGTATGAACATACATATGTATTTAAGTATATGTAGACATAAATATAATTTTATTTGTGTATGTCAGTCAGTTAAAGTGCCATACGTGATACACGCTTGGGCGATCATGTCTCGAAAGAGACATAACTGACTGGGCAGTAGATTATCCGCAGTAGGTTGCCATTGCTTTCTGCGGTAGACTGGTGGCCGACCAAGGCTATAGAACCCAATGTCCTGCTATTTAAACCCATAACTGGAAGGAAGAGACGGATTAATACCTTTCCCAAGGGTATTTGCGCGTAAGTGAATACAATGAATTCAACTGGAATTCGAACTCGGCTCCTCGTTCCGAGCCGATATCCACTGTACCACAACGCACATATGTCTATAATAGTTGTAAATTTATTGATCATTAAATTTGTGTAAGTATATGTGTGTGTGTTTCCGTGTGTGTGTGTGTTTCCGTGTGTATGTTTCTATGTAATATTTAATTTAACAGAAATTAAATCCTGTTTTGAAAAGATGTGCTCCACATTTTTACTCTCTCTCTCTCTCTCTCTCTCTCTCTCTCTCTCTTACACACTCTCTTCAAATTTAGGTGAGGAAAGTAAAAGAATTCACCCCTCTCTCATTGTTCTTATGTCCTCCCTTCCTCCACTCTTCCTCCCACTCATAACCCAAATTGAAATCGAAATCAAGTGTAAGTAAGAATTTTCTCCATTTCCAAATCATCCAATCTTCTTAAATGTTTCCTTGGACATAACAAGACTCACCAAGATTTTTTTTCATCATTTCGCCCACAAGAAAAGCAAAGATAAAGCGACATTTTTTATTTTTGTGAAAGAAAAAAAGGAACCCCGCCCTATTTTTTTTGTCGGTCTTCATTTTCTACTTTTTTCGTTGGAAAATCAGGGAAGGATTCAAAATCACAATTTAGGGGTCATCTCTTTAATTAAAACTGCATTATTTTTGACTCTTCAAACATTAAATTTCTAGAAGTTTTTTTCTTTTTTTTTCTTTTTTTATTTATTCGTCGAAATTGTTTTCTTTTCTTTCGTCGTTTTTATTTCGCTTGGACAAAATTTGTAAGAATTCGGAAAATTCGGTCCGTTTATCCATTTATTTATTTAAAAGAAAAGAAATTCCTTTTTCCCTTTTTTATAGACGGACATTTTTTGTCTGTTTATTTGTATAACATAAAAAAATCCCGCCTTTTCTCTTTGAAAATTTTCTTCATTCATGAAAATCTTTTTATCTAAAAAAAATGTCAAAATAAAATAATTTATATCAGTCTGTCTATCTATCAATCTATCGTCCTGTCTGTCTATTAAAAGAAAAAAAAACCCGCTCTCTCTTTCAGACAATATTTTTATCTGTCTGTCAAATAAGCAGACGATAACCGGCCGCCATAATAAATTATTTAACATCTGATAATATATAGTATGGCACAAGGTCAATAAAAAAGATCCGTCTGTCTATTTCAAAGAAATTTTTTTTCAGATAATCTTTTCTGCATGAATAAAAAATATTGTTTTGGTAAAAATCAAACAATTTCTATCATTCATTTACAGTTTATTTATTTATCTCTCAATCCATCATTGTCAAAAATATTTAAGAATTATAATTGTCTGTCTTTAACGGATTGTCGATCAATTTATTAGTCTGTCTGTTTATTTAAAAGAAAAGAAAAATAATCTCCCTCCATCAATCTCTTTCAGAGAATCTTTTTTCATTCATAAAATCAAATCCAAAAAAACAATTTATATCAGTCTGTCTGTCGATCTATTTATCTGTCTGTCTGTCTGTCTAAATTGCTAGCGCTTAATTTTTAATTAAGAAAGGTTTAATAAGCTAATAATAGCCGCCATTTGATAGACAAGTAATATATAGTATGGCAGAAGGACAATAAAAACTGGAAAGATATATATATATGACGATCTTTGTTACTTTTATTGGCCTTGTGCCATACTAAGCTGTGATAAATGAAGATATTTTAAAAAATTATTTGAAGTCCGTGTATTTTTCGAAGAAAGTAAAAAAAAATCATCTGAAGAAATAGAAAAAAAAAATTGTTTTAATGGATAAAAGGAAAAAGTTAAAAGTGATTGTGAAGGCGTCAAATTGGAAATCCCTTCCCCCTTTCTCTATAGCTTTTACCCTTTCTTCCTTTCTTTCTTTCTTGATAATCACTCTATCCTTCTTTTGACCTTTTTTTATTTTTCTTTCCAGATTTTCTGAAGGAATTTTTACAAATGGCGGCCAGTTTTACTGAAAGATTCCCGTGTTCGAACTGCGACCAATATTTAGATCTCTCCTCGAAGACATTGGCATGTCTTCATTCTTTGTGTCGGTCATGCCTTGATGTCCAATTCGAAGCAGCGACAAAGGACGTCGTCAAATGTCCCCAGTGTCACACCCCGGTGGGGTCACGTGACAGTTTAAGACTTTCACCATTTTTGGTGAAGATTATGACGAGCCAAAACCTGGAATTAAAAGAATGGAGATGCGAGGTGTGTTTTGAAAACGACGGCACCGAATCGACCGTCAAGATTTGGTGCCCGGATTGTCAAAAACTGTTGTGCCAGAATTGTGCGAGATTCCACGAGAAATTTCAAACAACACACGAAACCAGGGACCTGAGCGGCATGTCGAGGGGTGAGGCCGTGGGGGTCCTCATGACAGACGAGTGTCGCCTGCACCGCAAACGGAAGGACGCCTTCTGCGCCCGATGCAACCTTTGCGTATGTGACGCGTGTTACAGTTATCACTTGACCTCTTCCCCCCAGTGTCCGCCTCGGCCGCTGTCCGTGAGGGAGGAGGCGTCGAGGGAGAAGACGGCCGGCCCCACCCTGGAGCAAGAACTCCGTCAGATGGAAACCCAGATCCTTGCAATGAACGAACAGACGAGGCGATCCATTGACCAACTGTCAATGGATTGCGACTTGAAATGTTCCGAAATGTGGGAAGATTTCGAGACGTTCGTGGAAGAGACACGTCGGTGTTTGAAAGAGCTGTCCGACAATATGAGAAAGCCGTTAGAAAAATGGCGCCTCTCCCTAAAGGAGGGAGAAGACCTTTTGAAAAAGGTCAAGATTTGGCGCCATAATGTTGGCCAATTGTTGGGGGACGACGCCGAAGACGGGGACGTCGTTTGCGGTTTACGGTTGGTGGGAGCGGAGCTTAGATCGCGGCTCCCACAATCGTTTGCCCCCCTCCACCAAACATCGGAATTGACGGTGACATTTCCATTTTCAAAATGGTGTCACGAATCTTTGGAGTCACTTAGAAAAGAAATAAGAGAGTTTACGAGGGTCGAGACATCCGGGGATTTAGAGCTCCAAAAAGAATTCCGTCTCCACGATTCGAACCTGTGGTGGATTCCCTCGATTCTCGCCACCGACGAAGACGATCATGTCTTTGTCTGCGTTGATCACGACTATTCGGTGAAAGAATTCGATGAGTTTGGGGGGTTGATTGGCCGATGGGAATTGAGGGACGGAAGAGAGAGATTCCACCCCTCGGACATTTGTCGCCTTTCCCAAGACATTTTCGTCGTCTGTTGTCCTCGGGTGTGGGGTGAGGGGGGAAGAATTTTCTTTTTGAAGAGAAAAAAACGCCCCCCATTTTTAGAAAAACAAAAAATAATTGACACAAAAAATCAATTTCGTTCTTTGTGTCAATTTCAACAACGAATTTTCACTTGTGACTGGGAATTTGAAGAAATTGTTTGTTTTTCGGA
The DNA here is from genome assembly GCA_037127315.1 of Ascarosepion bandense. Taxonomy (NCBI): domain Eukaryota; kingdom Metazoa; phylum Mollusca; class Cephalopoda; order Sepiida; family Sepiidae; genus Ascarosepion; species Ascarosepion bandense. The sequence goes on along the minus strand of JBBBDQ010031257.1, from coordinate 38,066 downwards.
AACCGGAGCCGAAATCAAAAGAATTGACCTTGGGGGGTGGGAGGGGAGGAGGGATGATGGGGGTGGGGGTCGCCCCCTCCTTCGTGCCGATCCGTCGACTGGGAATTTGTGGGGGACGAGAATTCAAATGTCGAAAATCTTCCTTTTTAGTCAAAGGGGAGAAATTCTTCAAAAAATAGAAATTAAAGAAGAAATTCTGACTTTCACTCCAAATAAATTTCAACTTTTTTATTTTGCTACAAAAGAAGGAATTTTTTCCGCTTTGCCGGAAAAAGTTCTGTACAAATTCCCACAAAAATCGCAAAATATTCCAAAGATTTTTCTTTCCCAACAAAAATTGTTTATTTATTTTCAAAACGATGAAAAACATTTCATAAAAATTTTCAAAATTTAAGAAAAAAAGAATTTAAAAAATTGAAATTTATTTTTAATTTTGCAAATAAAATGAATTTAATTTAATTTTTGTGTTGTTTTCATTTTTTATTTCTGAAATTTTAAAAACTTTTTTATGATTTCAAAATATGAGTCGAGGTAAAAATATTGAAAAAAAAAAGTAATGTTTCGTAATATGAATGAAGACAAAAAATCACGTCTACTTTTCTGAGATGAGGAAATATTTACATTATTCGGACGATTATCCTCATCTTTGTTGTTATTTGTACGACGTTTCAGCCGTTGGACTCTGCGGCCTTCTTCAGGGGCTAAGAATTTCGAACAAAATTATTTATTTTAACATCTTTTACCCCCAACATGGGTAAAACAGTGACGATTTAAACTGGCGAATATCCGAGTTGTTAAATAATATCTCCTTCTAATTAGTCGTGGCTCTCCCCAGCTTCCATTTCTAACCCTAACCAATAACCCTAACCCTAACCCTAACCAATAACCCTAACCCTAACCCTAACCCTAGCCTTAACCCTAACCCTAACCCTAAGACCTTGTGCCATACTATGTTTTACGCAACTGTGTGAGATTGTCTCAAGTAGATGATAACAAATAGTAGTTAATCATTTGGAAAAGTTATGTAGAGTATAAAGAGTTTATTAGTCTGATTTATTAATCATTGCTTAGTGTGGCACAAGGCCACAAAACAAAAGAAAGGAATTGTGTTGTGTGTGTTCATATGTCGTAAAAAAGATAGAGAGACGTAGTTAGTGGGAAACATTTGATGCAGAAAGAAGGCTTGGTAAATTTGACACACACAGGTTAGATTTGAATAATGAATAAGAAGAAAGAGAAGAAGATAGAATGAATCACACCACCGCCACCACCTCACCCCCGTCCTCCCCCAACCAATAAGACAAACGGCTGTCTTATTTGTATTATGCAAATTTAAATTCCTCTTGTTTTTTTAATTAAACTTTCAATGAAATTTCTAATCAACCTTTGAATAATATTAAAATTATTTCAGTTTCTTGCAAACGGAACGGTTTTGTTTTTCCTAATTGTTTTTAATTCATGACTTTTATTTGGCCAAAAAACCTTAAAAAAAAAAAAAACACCCCAAAACGATTCTTTCAACGTCGGTAAGTAAAGTGCCGACTGCAGGTCGTTTCCATGACGACCGCCCTTAGAAATTGGCCAAGTCCCTTCCGTTTCCATGACTACGTAGGGTCCTTTTAATAAATCGTCGCATTATTTCTTTATTCATAATAAGCAATGTCTAGTTTAAATTAAAAAATATATAAATATTTCGAAGCGGTCTTGACGCTCCACATCTTCCATGGGTTGGCAGCTCTTGAGAATAAATTTTCGTTTTTGTTTTTAAAAACTTTAATAAAGTTGACCTAAAATTTTAGAAATTAATTTATTTACACTTTATAGATAGATAGATAGATAGATAGATAGACAGACAGACAGACTTGACTTTCAACAATTAACTCTGTCCTATAATCAATCGATATGGAAGTAAAGCAACGCCTCCGTCACATAAAATGCTTGAATGCTATGCCGATTGCTATAGGCAATTAGTATATCATTTTAAGACATGGGGATCAGTTTTCTATTGTTTTTAAGTAATAAACTGATCCCCCTAGAATTAGTAAACAATAATACCATCGGAATCGAATACAATTAAAGCTTCTATTACGACTAAAGACGGGGACCAGTTTTCTATTGTTGTTAAGTAATAAACTGATCCCCCTAGCATTAGTACGAGGGAGAAGACGGACGGCCCAACCCTGGAGCAAGAACTCCGACAGATGGAAACCCAGATCCTTGCAATGAACGAACAGACGAGGCGATCCATTGACCAACTTTGCGACTTGAAATGTTCCAAAATGTGGGAAGAGTTCGAGACGTTCGTGGAAGAGACACGTCGGTGTTTGAAAGAGCTGTCCGACAATATGAGAAAGCCGTTAGAAAAATGGCGCCTCTCCCTAAAGTAGGGAGAAGACCTTTTGAAAAAGGTCAAGACTTGGCGCCATAATGTTGGCCAATTGTTGGGGGACGACGCCGAAGAAGGGGACGTCGTTTGTGGATTACGGTTGGTGGGAGAGGAGCTTAGATCGCGGCTCCCACAATCGTTTGCCCCCCCTCCACCAAACATCGGAATTGACGGTGACATTTCCATTTTCAAAATGGTGTCACGAATCTTTGGAGTTACTTAGAAAAGAAATAATAGAGTTTACGAGGGTCGGGACATCCGGGGATTTAGAGCTCCAAAAAGAATACCGTCTCCACGATTCGAACCTGCGGTGGATTCACTCGATTCTCGCCACCGACGAAGACGATCATGTCTTTGTCTGCGATTGGTTCGACTTTTCGGTGAAAGAATTCGATGAGTTTGGGGAGTTGATTGGCTGATGGGAATTGACGGACGGAGGAGGGAGATTCTGCCCCGCGGACATTTGTCGCCTTTCCCAAGACATTTTCGTCGTCTGTTGTCCTCGGGGGACGGGGGGTGAGGGGGGAAGAATTTTCTTTTTGGAGAGAAAAAAACGCCCCCCATTTTTAGAAAAACAAAAAATAATTGACACAAAAAATCAATTTCGTTCTTTGTGTCAATTTCAACAACGAATTTTCACTTGTGACTGGGAATTTGAAGAAATTGTTTGTTTTTCGGAAACCGGAGCCGAAATCAAAAGAATTGACCTTGGGGGGTGGGAGGGGAGGAGGAGGGGGGGGTGGGGGTGGGGGTCGCCCCCTCCTTCGTGCCGATCCGTCGACTGGGAATTTGTGGGGGACGAGAATTCAAATGTCGAAAATCTTCCTTTTTAGTCAAAGGGGAGAAATTCTTCAAAAAATAAAAATTCAAGAAGAAATTCTGAATTTCACTCCAAATAAATTTCAACTTTTTTATTTTGCTACAAAAGAAGGAATTTTTCCGCTTTGCCGGAAAAAGTTCTGTACAAATTCCCACAAAAATCACAAAATGCAAAGATTTTTCTTTCCCTACAAAAATTGTTTATTTCTTTTCAAAACGATGAAAAACATTTCATAAAAATTTTCAAAATTTAAGAAAAAAGAATTTAAAAAATTGAAATTTATTTTTAATTTTGCAAATAAAATGAATTTAATTTAATTTTTGTGTTGTTTTCATTTTTTATTTCTGAAATTTTAAAAACTTTTTTATGATTTCAAAATATGAGTCGAGGTAAAAATATTGAAAAAAAAAAGTAATGTTTCGTAATATGAATGAAGACAAAAAATCATGTCTACTTTTCTGAGATGAGGAAATATTTACATTATTCGGACGATTATCCTCATCTTTGTTGTTATTTGTACGACGTTTCAGCCGTTCTACTCTGCGGCCTTCTTCAGGGACTAAGAATTTCGAACAAAACCTTCTTTTTTAACATCTTTTACCCCCAACATGGGTAAAACAGTGACGATTTAAACTGGCGAATATCCGAGTTGTTAAATAATATCTCCTTCTAAGTAGTCGTGGCTCTCCCCAGCTTCCATTTCTTAGCATCTCAAATGTTTTCCTTATATATCTCTCTTAATCTCTTTCTGCAGTGCATCAACTGAGACTCTCTATCTGGGTTACGCAGTCCTCAATTCTGCCTCTCACGTTTTCGGTCAGTCTTCTGTGTGAAGATTCGCGAAAAATGAGGCGGTCATGGCTCTCGACGACATCTCTTTTTTATTAATTACATACACGGTCATGGCTCTCCCAATCGTCTATTTTTCGTCTCAAACATGTACATGGTTCCCCACAACTTCCCCTTATAATGTATCGTGCGATAGATAAAATGTCGCAATTGTTTATTTTCACTTGAAAACAGAGTGCGATAAATAAATTGTCGTAAATATTAAATTTTCATTTTCCTGTTCGTTTCCACGGAATGTTGCCTTGTGCCAGTCACATTGTTCTTCCGATTTTTCTAACTTCATTTGTTTCATGACAATCCTCGGTGCGATCAATAAATTGCCGCAATTATTTCTCGTAAAAGAAAATCGAGAGTGCGATAAATAAATTGTCGTATTTATTATTTTTCTTTTCTCTTTTCCACAGACTGTTAGTTTGTAACAGTCGCATTAGAATTAGTACACAATAATAAAGACGGGGATCGTTTTTCTATTGTTGTTAAGTAATAAACTTATCCCCCTAGAATTAGAACAATAATATCATTGGGAACTAATACAATTAAAGCTTCTATTACCGCTAAAGACGGGGATCAGTTTTCTATTGTAGTTAAGTAATAAACTGATCCCCCCTAGCATTATAAGCCCTCAATATAATTGGTATTTTTCTGACGACAATGGTGTCCTTAATAATTCCCATTTATAAATCAAGTATTTTATTAAATTATCTAAGCAACAATTTACGAAAAATATCAATTTTTCAGTTATTTTTATCGAATTCTTTTCGGAACGGGACGAATTTTCAGTCTGCAAAGTTGTTTTTTTTTTAATAACAGATCCGAAATTATTGGAATTTTCTTTTCAATCCGATAATTTCTCATCTTTAACGACTTTTTTCGAACAGGAGTAGCGATTTTGACTTTCATTTCGGTGACACCAATAATATTATATCTAAAAAGTAACTAATAAATGTCTATGGTATTGCTTTCATGTTGAAATCCTATCCTTATAGAGTGAACTGTTTATTAATGACTACATAATGACAGCAACTCAACAACACTGTTAGCTTATGCCTTTCCCATTAGGCGTCAGCTTGTACCAACACCTTAGACTGTTAGCTTATGCCTGTCCCATTAGGCGTTAGCTTGTACCAACACCTTAGACTGTTAGCTTATGCCTTTCCCATTAGGCGTTAGCATGGACCAACACCTTAGACTGTTAGCTTGTTACACTCCCATTGACCGCTACATGTTTCAAGCCCCACTGTGCGTCTTTATCGACAAATGTTTTCTCCCCGACCATGGGTAAAACAGTGACGATTTAAAATGGCGAATATCCGCATTGTTAAATAATATCTCCTTCTATGTAGTCGTGGCTCTCCCCACCTTCCTTTTCTTACGAAATCAAATGTTGTCCTTATATATCTCTCTTAATCCTCTTTGTGCAATCCATCAACTGCGACTCTCTAACTGGGTGACGCATTCCTCAATTCTACCTCTCATGTTTGCGGTCAGTCTTCTTTGTGAAGATTCGCGAAAAATAAGGCGGTCATGGTTCTCGACGTCATCTCTTTTTATTAATAACATACATGGTCATGGCTCACCCAATCTTCCATTTTTCGTCTCAAACGTGTAGATAGTTCCCCACAACTTCCCCTTATAATGTATAGTGCGAGAGATAAAATGTCGCAATTATTTCTTTTCACGTGAAAATCTAGAGTGCGATAAATAAATTGTCGAAATTATTTATTTTCATTTTCTTGTTCGTTTCCACGGACTTTTAGCTTTTGCCAGTCATATTTTTCTTTCGATTTTTCCTACTTCGTGTGTTTCATGAGAATCCTGAGTGCGATAAATAAATTGTCGTATTCATTTTCTGTTCTTTTCATCGGACCGTTACCTTGTACCAGTGTCACTGGGTTATCGATTTTTCTGACTTGATGTGTTTCATGAAAATCCTGATTGCTATGAATAAACTGTCGCAATTATTTCTTTTAAAGGAAATCGAGAGGGCGATAAATAAATTGTGGTATTTATTATTTTTATTTTCTCTTTTAACCGGACTGCTAGCTTGTACCAGTTGCATTAGAATTAGTACACAATAATATAATTAGAAACGAATTCAAGTAAATCTTCTATAAAAATAAAGGCGGTGGAACATTTTTCTATTGTTGTCAAGTAATAAACTGATCCCCCTAATGTTAGTACACAATAATTTAAATGGAATCTAATACAATTAATTCTTCTATTACGACTAAAGGCGGGGTATCGGTTTTCTGTTGTTGTTAAGTAATAAACTGAACCCTCTACTAATAGTACACGATAATATAATTGGAATAGAATACAATTAAATCTTCTATTACGATAATACTTTTTCGGTACGCCAGTACGCCAGAACGCCAATACACCAAATTTCTGTCCGCCATTTGTTAGGTTTCATGTAACGTATCCAGAGATTTTTTTTTTAAAGAAAATAAAAATAAATTTTATTTTTACAAATATCATTGTGCAATATACATTTACCTAGCGAATAGACATGAAATTAGATCCAAAAACTACTTTAATTATTTTATAAATTAAATCTAAATATTTCCATATCCCAGTATAATGAAAATGAAGAAATATTTGTTTGTGTGCTGTGTCGTTTGGCGTAACGAAAAATATTTTTTCTAAAGAATAAAAATGAATAAAAATTATTTTTAGGAGAATCTTAATTCATTTATCTACCGAATAAACATAAAATTACATATGAAAAACTACTTTTATTTTTAATTTCAAGTTTTAAAAATGCATCGTCAAGTTGTCGTTTTCTTTTAAAAAAATATTTTAAAAAATGACCTAAAATTTTACAAAATAATTTATTTATCCTGAATTAAACTTTCATTTAATTTTTTTTCCTCACGTATACAAATTATTTAAAAATAATAAAAGTAGTTTATTTGCTAGATAAATGTATAAAGATTCTCGTAAAAATAAACTTTATTCATTTTTATTCTATAAAAAAACATATTACTTAACAAATCAAAATCATCTCCCTTGAAAAATGTTTAAATGTCTTGCAGTTTTGATTAAATCTAAACTTATTTATAAATGGAACTTTAACTCTCTCTCTCTCTCTCTCTCTCTCTCTCTCATTCTCTCTCTCTCTCCAAAACGGCTGAACCGATTTTCTTGAAAATTTACACATTTGTACGATAAGCGACTGCGAGTGTTCTTAGCTAGGTTTTGTGTCGAGCTACCCCCGATAAATGTCGAAAATCGATCATCGAAAAAATCGGGTTATAGAAGGAATGGTCCGATTTTAATCAAATTTGGTACACTCATAGACAAAGACATAAGAAACGATATTCAGAAGTTTCAAGGTTGAAGTTCTTACAATAGTGCAGAAAATTTGATATCGATACCAGGAAATCAAAATTTGACTTACATCCATTCATTTTTCTTTCAGTCTACGGTTTCGCTTTAACTGGAAACAACTATTGCTTTTTAGTTTTTCTAACCAACGTCCAAAGAGTCTGAGCTCCAGGACCATGGATTAGTTTTAAAGCTTTCATTACAACCGAGAAACGTCCGGCTATACTGCTAGTATTAGATAAAAACATTTTAATATTTTTTATATTTAATTTTATATGTATACGGGATTCAGATGTGAAGTTTTTCTAATTATAATTAAATATTTATCAAAAAAAAGTTACTTTCTTTTTTCTCATCGAATTACTTAACAAATCAAAATCACAACAAAAACAAACATTTCTTCGTTTTTATTACTGGAATATCGACATATTAAGATGGAATTTAAAAATAATTAAAGTAGTTTTTCATATGTAATTTTATGTTTATTCACTAGATGAATGAATAATGATTCTCATAAAAATAACTTTTATTCGTTTTTATACTTTAGAAAAAAAATTTTCGGTACGCCAGAACGACATTTGATTTTTATTATACTGGGATATAGACAAACTAAGAAGGAATTTAAAATGATTAAAGTAGTTTTTTTTATCTAATTTCATGTCTATTCGCAAGATAAATATTTATTGTACAAAGATACTTTTAAAAATAAATGTTATTCATTTCTTTCCTGTAGAAAAAAATTTTGGATACGTCACATGATACCTAACAAAAATTTGAAATTTGGCGTACTGGCGTTCTGGCGTACCAGAAAAGTATTGCCCCATCTATTACGACTAAAGCGGGCGATCAGTTTTCTATTGTTGTTAAGTAATAAATTGATCCCCCTGGTATTAGTACACAATAATATAATTGGAATTGAATACAATTAAAGCTTCTATTACGACTAAAAGCGGGGGATCAGTTTTCTATTGTTGTTAAGTTATAAACTGATCCCCCTATAATTATTACACTTTAATTCGAAAGGAATGCAACGAAAACTTCTATTGCAACTAAAGTCATGCAGTAAGTTACGATTTCTGTCTGTGTTGGCCTTGTGCCATATTATACATTGTGTTTCTAAGAACAGAAGATGTCGGATATTTATCGTATGCTTCGTAAATGTTTTCAGTTCAAAATGTTCAGCGCTGTCGATCTAGACAGACATGGAGATAGACAGAGATAGACTGATATATAATGTTTCATTTGCAGAAAGCCAAATTCAACATTCAAGAAAAAGCTTGTCTGAACGAGAGCGGAGATTTTTTAAAAATATATATTGGCCTTGATTAACTCTGATTACTAAAACTTTATCTAATTAAAAATATTAAGCACTAATATTTAGATAGATAGATAGATAGATAGATAGATAGATAGATAGATAGATAGATAGATAGATAATGAACAGACTGAGATAGATAGATAGATAGATAGATAGATAGATAGATAGATAGATAGATAGTGAACAGACTGAGATAGATAGATAGATAGATAGATAGATAGATAGATAGATAGATAGATAATGAACAGACTGAGATAGATAGATAGATAGATAGATAGATAGATAGATAGATAGATAATGAACAGACTGAGATAGATAGATAGATAGATAGATTTACTTGACTTTGTTTTTTCTATTGGCCTTGCGCCAAACTATAGGTACCTTCATTACGTCATTGAAAAAAAATGCATAGTATGATTAAAAAAGACCCCAAACATAATAAAACAAACTTTTTCCCTCAAAATGTTTATATTATTTTTAAGAGGGAAGATCAAAGTAGTTTTTAGTTATTTTTAAAGATTTTTAATCCTTTCTAACATTTTCGAAATTTCGTCAGAATTTTTTCTTTGATTGAGTTAACGGTTAAGAAACGTTTACTACTGTTTTACAATGGACACCAAATGATTGCATTTGCCACGTTTTTTAGGTTACAAACACATTAATTTGGAAATTCTCGCAAAAATCAAATAATAGTCGGATTTTAATGAAATTTTCAGTATTCATTCACAAATGAATGAAATTAGTTTTGAAATTATTATTTTTAAAAATCTTGATAAAAATATGTTTTTTTACCTCTGTTACCCCCACTTCACGTAAATCCATGAAATGTTAATAAACTTTCCGGAGATGTCAAACTTCTTTTTATTAGTTCAACGCAGGACTATTTGGGGAATATAAATCATCTATTTTTGTTATCATAAGTTTGAAATCACTATCCGAAAAACTTCTCCGAAGAGTAAAATAAAAAATGCAATAAAACTCTGATATAATTAAATTTGATAATCTTTTAATTTCTGGAATAAATAATAACTATTAAGGACATCATATTAAAAAGAAAAAAATTTTTTTTCGATTAATAATAAAATTTTAAAACAATTGTTTTCATTTTTAAAAATTTTTTTATTATTAAATAATTTAATAATATATAAGCTTTTAAAAATATTTTAAAAATCTCCAAAGAATTGAATACGAGTAGACTTTTTAGTTAAGAGCTGATTATCATATTGCCTATCTAAAATTGAAAAGTTTAATGTAAATCGTTTGAGGCAAATATTTTAAATTAATTAAAATAAAATTTGTTTGCATGTAAATATGTTCATTTACGTTCCATTTTTGAGTAAGTACGATGTTCCATAAGAGTCATAACGTTTCTATAATTATAACATCTGCAGTACTATAAAAATTAAATTAGATATTTTTACCATGCCTTAAACTTAGTGATAACTTAATACTATGAAAAAAAAACATAATAAAAATATTAATAAATAGCATAAAATAACTTAGTTTGGTTATTTTAATTTCATTCTTTCTTATTAAATTAAAATGTGACACGATAACTAGGCATATATGGATTTTATTATAATAGATTAGAATAGAAAATAGATTAGAATAGAAAATAGATTAGAATAGAAAATTGTTTAAAAACATATTTAACAAAAGTGAAAAAGAAGAGGAAAAAAATATATAAATAAACGCTTTTTCTTTTATGAGGAAAATTGTGGAAGAGACAAGGGTATCCGATTACTGTTTTAAATTCTACCGCTCTTCTATTTCACTCAGTGATTTAATGTGATAAAAGATAAAGTTCAGGAAATAGGTTTTTTAAAAGAAATTTAAATTTTTAAATTTTTATTTATTCAGAAAGCATATTCAAATGTCTGGCTATAAATCTAAACTAAAATTATATCAAATATTATATAATTGCTGAAATTATTATTTTAAATTTTACTATTTAGTTAACCCCCCCCCCCCAAAAAAAAAGAAATTAAAATGTAATGTTTTTTTGATCGGTATTGTCGCCATACTTTCCGTCTGATCTCATAAATCTTTTAACACCTCTGCATTACGTAATCGTTGTGATGACAGGTAGGGCTACCGTAGTTAAAAAGTTTGTTTTTATTGTAAATTTCTGGCAGAAAGGAATTATTACTTGATTGAAATCAGATAAATGTAGGTTTCAATTTTAAAAATTCATTTAAATGACGTGTCAGCGAGGCATATTTTATTTTTGCAAGATTTTTAAAACAGAAATTTGGCTACTGTTTACATAGTGTTGACAGAATGTGTGAATAAATAAAAAATGGTGGGAAATTTAACTTGAATTTTTCCAATTTCAGTAAAAATTAGATTAAAATCAATATAATTTCGGTTTAAAAAATACCAGTGTATTTTTCTTTCGGGAATTAAAATTTAATCTCCTGGCTTTCAATTAAAGTTAATTTTAAAGCTTGAAGATTACTTATTTATTTTTAAAATTTAAATTTAAATTTAGGTATCGAAGCAGTCGATAAAGTCACTGGAGGACCCTATTTTTAAATTTAGGGGAAAAGTTCTAGAACTGATGACAATTAATAGCTTCTAAAAATCAATAAACCGGGTTTAAATTCAAGACCATGTCTGTATCGTCCGGTTTGTACATTTGCTCTCACTCACCCACCCCTCTCTCTTTGTCTTTCTGTCTGTCTCTCTCTCTCGCTGTCTTTTTCTATTTTTTTTCTTAGAATCTCAGAAAAAAAAACAAGAATGAAAAATATGAAATATGCCAAGGGAAATAACTCTGCTTATTTTTGGGAGGTGTTTCTTTCCCTTAAACGAAACATTCTTTTAGCGATATTTAAAAAGAAAACCATTTACAGCTGATGAAAAAATTGATGTGGTGGAATTTGGTAATAGAGGAAAATAACAATAAAAATCATTTTAAAAGAATAAAACAAAATGAATTTCCATGTAAATTTAAAAAAAGACAAAATTAGGATAGAACGTTAATGTCTACATTGCAAATTGTTCACATTAGAGAATGGGTAAAATTTCACTATATATATATATATATATATATATATATATATATGGTGAGGTTTGTCATGACCGGCGTTGTCATGTGAACTTCGAAGTTTCATGATGCTCTTATTGTGATGTCTTCCATCTTCAGGAATTTTATTTCTGCTCATCAGAAAAAATAACAAAGTCTTAATGACTGAAATAACACTGCCCAATTAAGTGAAATTAATCTCCACATTAATTCTATTAACATTAGTCTGCGTATGACTATATATATAATTACAAATTACAAATCAGTGATATATATATATCTGAGCAGCAATCTCTCTTTTAGGCACATTTCATTAAAGACATCTGACAAGTTATTGATATAAATACAAGAAAAAATGAATAAAAAGTATAATTGTAGAACCTTGTCAGTTGCCGGTAATGAAACTTGATTGTGTGTGTTGGGAGAAGGTGTAATAGTTTCCCAAATTGAAGTGAAAATGTTGAAAAAAGTCCATATCCACATCGTCTTAACATTTTCACAGACACTAATATATATATATATATATATATATATACACACACCCACGAACACTCACACTCACAAAATTATTTAAAAGCGTTTGCTTTTTTTCTTCTTCCTGGTTGTCATTCACAAGATCAATTTCTAGTGGATCCGACAATAAGAAATTTTTAAAAAATCTAATAAACGGAATCAAATCTTTAAGTTTTTAAAGAGTTTTTTGCTCTTGCTAAATGCTTTTTTTTAAAATATTCCAATTGAGACCAAAACATTTTCTGATTAAAAATATATATATTAGGTTATATTAAATTTGTAAAATTATTTTAAAGGCCACAACCACGTGTGAGATACACACTTTGGATTAAACTCAAACTTGTAATCGTCTATAAAACCAATTTGGTAATCCTTGTTCCATAGCAAAATCTAATCTGACAAGAGTAATGTCAGAGCCAAATTGTTTTAATGACACTCAACTTTATTTTTTCCATAATTTTTATCAAGTTTTGATAATTCTAAAAAATGTTTCTCATCTACTGGCAAGTATTTAACATTTTCAAGCAGGCCAGTGTCAGAAATAAAAGTATATTAACATTGTATATATATTTATTATTTGAACTTGCAAACAACAGGAGCATATCCTGTTTGTAAATAAAATCAACAGAGAAAAATTCAGAAAATTATGAAGAAACTTCTTCTTCTTCTTCTTCTTCTTCTTCTTCTTCTTCTTCTATGTGCCTTGTCCTTGCAAGACGTAGGCGATCATGGCTTTCCACATCTCCCTATCCCTGGTGGCTTTTAGCACGCTTTCTCTTGTAACATCTCGCAGTCCCCGTTTTGTCATCCACCAGCTCAGGGCCTTCAAATATGTTATCCACTGCTTATCTCTATCACTTTTCCCTTCTATCTGGCCTGTTAGCATCAGGTTCTCCAAGCCCCCTTTCCTCATTGCATGTCCCAGGAATTTCAGTTGTCTCTTCTTGATTTGTCAATATTAATTTCCTTTTTGTTTCCATTCTTTGCAAAACTTCATCATTGCTCATATGCTCAATCCACGATATCCGCAGCATCCTTCTGTAGAACCACATTTTAGCTGCTTCAAGTTTTCCTTTCATCTTTGTTGATATTGTCCAACATTCACTGCCATATTGTAGAGCACTCTCTTCTTTGTTTCTAGTGAAAGTTTCCTGTGCCTTAATACTTTACTTAGTTTCTGGAACGTCTCCTTCGCCATGCTAATTCGCCCTCGGATCTCTGTGTCGCAGTCTCCCTCTTCGGTTAGAACACTTCCCAGCTATTTAAATTTATGCGTAAATTTGTAAATAATTTCCTTGTCTTGTTTTGTCAAAAACTAAAATTAAATAAAAAACCTGTTTCGTCATGATGCAGTAAATATATTAACTAAACAAGGGAAATAACTTCACATTAAATTTTCTTATTTATCTCCCTTTAAGTTTGAGTGTATTGAGTGCACAAACAACCTAGAAAAAATCATAACTAACCATAACAAATATATCCTAAATCAACACGTAAACCAAAATAAAACCGGCAACCAAAACACAAACAAACCCAACAACGAAAACATGTGTAATTGTAGAAACCCTTGCAACTGCCCACTCGAAAATAAATGCAAAACAACCTCAATAATCTATCAATGCAACATAACATCCATAGAAAATCCAACCATAAATAAAGTGTATATCGGATCAACTAAGAATACTTTTAAGCAGCGCTGGTACTTGCACCTAACCTCATTTAAAAACAGCTTATACCGAAACCAAACATCCCTTTCCACATACTTTTGGAAGCGAAAGGATTCAAAACAGAAACCCAAAGTAAAATGGAAAATCCTAGAAAAGACTAGAACTTGCAACTCACTTAATGACATCTGCCCTTTATGTCTAAGTGAAAAACTACACATTCTCCAATACCCTACCAGCAACGATTTACTAAACCGTAGAGACGAATTAGCAGCAATATGCAAACACCGCAAATATTTCTCGCTAAAATTTAAGTAAACACATAAAAAACCCCAACCAGAACCCATCCCCAAAAGAAAACAAACCCTATACAACACCAACAAAAAATTAATGCAGTTGCAACAGAACAGTAGATAAATAAAAAAAAAATATACTTTATATTTATAAAATGTGTTGGATAAGGGATAGATTTTATAAAAGAAATATATTTCTTAAATATTATAAAATGTTATATTTTATATTATAAAATAGCTTACAATTATAGAATATTATAAAAGGTTTTTTGTGAAAGATATATGCTGTGGAAGATATATTTTATAAAAAAAAAAAAAAAAAAGCACCCACCCCAATACAAAATAACATACATTAAATTAAGGAGAAACCAACCCCAAAACAAAACAACACTTACCAACCCCTAAACCATAGTCGCCATCAGCACCAGCCCTTTCAGGATCAATATATTAACCTATCATGAACTCTGCCAAAAACAAACACTTAACCCCAACACCAGTAAAAAGGTCAACGGAATTCAAAATACAGACCAACCCCTCTTACACCCGAAAATAACAAATCCAACACAAATAAACGGTCTTTTCAACTGGATAATTCTCATTTCTAAAAAATCACCTGAGGAAGAAGCCAAAACATAATGGGCTGGCTTCGAAACATGAGAATTTTTTTGTGTAGTGATACTACGAATTTAAAAACATTGCAACAACGATTGCAGTATAATGCTCTACATTTGTATCGAGCACTCTTTATAAAAGTAAATGCATGAACAAAAAGGTAAATAAACCTACGAGTTCAACAACTTAGTTAATATATATATATATATATATATATATATATATATATATATATATATATATATATATATATATAATCTTTGATAGAAGCCTTCCGGTCCCGAAGAGGCCGCAAATCATTTGTAATTAAAAAAAATGAACTTGAGACAGAAATAGATTATAGATATCTGTTTCAACATACATAGAAAATGGCTAAAAGTTGTGAAAACGTTCTAAACGTCAATTCCGCGATTTCTTCCGTTTTTTTTTTTTTTTTTGAGATCACGGAATATCCGCGTTCCGAGTGTATGTTATTTTGTTTAAATTACCATTTATTGTGGGTTCAGTATGTTCGGGTTGGGGGGCGCAAGTTGCATTTTGCGGGTAGAGGGCCCGCAAGGCGCATTCTGCGGGGTGCGGGGCCGCGATGTTGCTAAGCTCGGCACTGAGTACCTCCACTCATTTTCGATACCTAAATTTAAATTGTATTGTTAAAAAATTAAAAGTATTATTGAAGCTTTGATTTTAGCTATATTGAAAACCAAGAAATTAAATTTACTAATTCCAGTAAGCAAAATACTCTAGTGTAGATACGTCCACTCATTTTCGATACCTAAATTTATTTTTTTTTTAAATATTCCGGATATTTACATCTTGTCCAATCATTTAATATGAACAACTTGTCCTGAGACAAGCTACGGAAACTACAGATGCGTAAATTTGTAAATAATTTTGTCGCAAAAAATATATATATACAGCGGAACCTGTCGTATGCGACCACCCCTACTTGCCTCAAAAACTGGTCTCATACGGCAGGCGGTCGATCACTAAAGGCTCATAGTTATGACCTATTTACGCCAGGAACGTATATACGTCTCATCAAAATGTACATAATCAAATTTTATCATGTAATCTGGTAATAAATGAATGAGAACATATGAAAATGGCCTAACTTTAAATTTATTCAGCATAATTGATTTGAAAATTTTTAAAGACGTATTTACATCGGTCAACAAGAGATCAAAATATTTATTCACAAAAAATATTTATTAAGTGGACTTAAAAAAAGTCAGTTATTGCTTTCCTTTTCTTGCCTGTATTACTACTAGCCATTTCTTATAAAATATCTAGGTCAGAAAAATTCGCGACGGATACGGTTTTAGATTTTTTTCTTAGAAGTGAGTGATAGCAAAAGAGAATCTGCAATAAAACATGAAAAAAACACCCAAAAACTGAAAGCGATCGTGGGTGGATGTAGAGAAACAGAGAGATAGAGATAGATATACTCAGATAGAAACAGAGTAGATAGATACACAAAAAAATAAAGGAACGAAAGAGACATTTGAGAAAGGACATCATTGTGATTTTCCTAATCCTTGAATTTATCCAAGTCAATTCAGAGACTGCGATAAATACTTTGAACATGTCAACTGCAATACATGTTGTGCAAAACAGCCGATGTTTGACCGTAGGTGAACTCAGGCAATGTACATTTCATCAAGAAATAACAGTTTTATACAACACTACAATAACAAAAAATTGAGGAAGTGTTCCTGGCTTATATCAAATCAAAATGAAATAGATTACTCAGTTTCTCTTAATTTAGAAGTTCGCAGTGTACGACTAAAATGGATTTTGTTAAAAGCTGTCGCTTGATCAGAGATTTTCACTCGTTGATGTTAGTCGCTGGACACGTTAAGGGTCAATTAACATTAGCAAATCGTTTGTGCACAGAAAAAGGTCGTTAACAACAGGTGGTCGCTGACGAAGAGGGATGTATACGGCAGGTTCCATTATATATATATATATATATATATATATATATATATATTGGTTGGAAGCACCCACAAGAAAAGAAAGTATTACTAGGAAAACCAAATTCTCACTTCTCGTCTTGAACTCTGATATATTGCTCACCGACACGAACGAACAGCTCAATATTTATTATTGTAAAAAATTACAATAAATGTGGCACATGACAAAAATTGGGGGTGGCTAGAGGTTGGTACTCATTTATTATCCTATAGCTAGCTAAACATTTTCACGACCCAATCCATTCATTAACAATTTGCACATTCACCACAAGAACCCATCCATCCCCTCACAATCCTCCAAACACCACAATACCACATATTCGCCGGGGAAAACCAAACAAACGGGAGACAAACCCATGACATCAAACAATTCATTTATATAGAATATAATACAAAAATAACTTTAAAAGTCCAAAGATATGAAAATGAGAGGGGAGGGGATGAATAAACCAGATGATAAATTAAAATTTAAACAAAATATTAAAAGTCAAATAAACAGATGTTACTAAGACCCGTCCACCCAACAAAAAATCAGAGTGGCTACTGTATTCGACCAAAAGGCGAAATCAAGTAGCACCCACGCTAAGGGGAGAGGGGAGAGGATAAAATAAATAATAGAAGGGGAAACTCAAAGACTGTCCCAGTCAAGATAAAAAAAGGGGCCAAAAACAAACTGGGGAGGGTGGGAATTTTGACTTGGATCATAACAAAAGAGAAAGCCGGGAACAGGCGTGGAACACATTCATTCACATTAACTAGGTACACAAAATATGTCTAACTTATTCAGGGGGGATTCAAAGGAAACCGCCCCGTTGTACTAAAGGGGACTTTAAAAAGATAATCACGACTGGACCCATTCACGCGAATCACACTTGCTACTTTTACCCAACTTTCGCTGAAAGCTGTCGATTTCTATCAGATCTGATCTTCATCTTGAGTTGATGCTCAAAGAATCAGATGCTGATTAGAATAACGCTCATATCGAAAGATTCACTCCTGTCACTTCGTCCAGATCATCATTCGAGTTACGGCCAGCAACGTTTGAAATACCTTTCGTTTCACTCCAGAATATGGGGGGGGGGGGCGACATATTATCGCACGGGTACGCGAGATCGATGGGCACAAGCTGATCGGGAGGGAGACGAGCCGTTAACTCGCCGACACGGTCCCCAAAACGGCGCATTTGCGGACAGTGGTAGAAGGCATGCGCAGCCGTTTCTTCTAAACCAAGGTCACGCCGATGACAGCCAGGCAAATCTGCTCCGCTCCATATGAAGGCCCTGTCATTGAGAGACAGCAAGTTCCGAATCAATCGCCAGCTAAGCGAAAACTCAGGGTTGCTGAGCTAATTTGCCGCTGGCGGCCAAGACCAAAACGAGTATGACTCAGTCGCCGACAAGCCGAACCGATCACGTAGAGGGTCCTTCATCGCGACCCCGTCCACTAATAAATGATGCAAGTGCTTTCGAGGCCGAGAAAGATCAGTGGACCGAGGAATGGCCCACAAAGTGACACGACACACGAGTAAGTATTTTGATTGATTTCGGACTTTACGTCGGCGCTCAGCTCTCGAAATGGGAGGTGTGATAGTAAGGCAAGGAAAGGCGTCCCTAACACTCCTCTCCAAAATCGAATTCTCTGTCAACGTCTATGACTCACCACGTGTGGCGTTCCCAGCCCCACTTGATCCCGATGTTTAAAACATACCTCTCTGTTGAACTGATGCTTGCGACCACCCCACAAGAGGGCGGACAACAAGCGCTCGATCGCCTTCCTACGGTCTTCACAGAGAAGAAAGTACCGACAACCGGTAAAATATTTAATGGTGTACGAGCAAATTTAGAGAAAATGCAAGCTAATTAACGAATCAGAGCGGCTTTGGTGAAGAAAACAACAGATGAAGTAAGTAACTTCTTTCTGTTTAAGTGAGTGAAGAACCTTCAGACATGTTTTAAATCTAATTTCTATCTTCAAATCTCTTGGTGAGGTTCATTTCTGCTTTGTACTCTGGATTCTACAAGCATGGAAGGTGGAGAGGAATGAAGCCTTCCTTTTCACTAGGAATCTCCACGCAATTGCAGAAAAAATAAAAACAGCATTATGTAAAAAGGGCCCGAATCTACTAAAAAGTTTTATCATCAAAATGCTTATTAATAGGCACCTCCACTCATTTTTTCGATATCTAAATTTAAATTGAATTTTTTAAACTAAATTTTTCTCCAAGATCTAATTGAAAGCAAATAAATAAAATTTACTAATTTCGGTAAGCAAAATAGTCAGTATTTCAAACCGTAATTATATTGATTGAAATTTTAAAATGCTGATGCCCGAGTAGAACGCCAGTTCCAACGAAGCCAGAAACCATTCCATTCAAACCAATCCAAGTCAACAGACACAAGCTTCAACAATGGTTACTGGAGTCTTTAAGTCGAGTGCGTTTAACACCATGCCCACATTAACCACTGCAAACAATGGAGGGGAAACCATTGGATATCAAATTCATCCCGGGTGCGAAGCCGACAGCAATTCACACGCTAATACTTGTCCCCCACCACTAGAAGAAAAGGGTAAAGGAGGAGCTGGACAGAGATGACATACTAAATATAATAGAACCGGTGCCAGTAGGCACCCCAACTACCTGGTATTCAAGAATGGTTGTCGCACCGAAAAAAGACGGATCTCCGAGGCAGACGGTAGACTTACAAAATCTAAGCGATGCCACATCACACATCGTCCCCATTTAAGCAGGTACACCTGCACACACTAGAAAAACGGTCACCGATGCATGGGACGGATACCACATTCTACCGCTATCCCCAGCCGCGGGAAATGCTACCACATTCATCACCGAGTGGGGCCGATACAGATACTGCCGGGACCCTCAAGGATTCCACAGATCAGGGGACGGATATACCCGTCAGTTTGATGATATCACTGTAGACATTACTCGAAAAACCCGGTATATAGATGATAGCCTACTATGGAATGATTCGATAGAATCCTCATTCAGGCACACGTTTGACTACATTAGTCACTTCTCGGACAAGGGAATTGTATTTAACCTGGACAAGTTTCATTTTGCCGAAATGGAAGTAGAGTTCGCGGGATTTCTGGTCACCGACAACGGTGTTAAGCCCACAAAAAAGGATGACAGAAGCTATTCTCCACTTCCCTACACCTACTAGTATCACCGGTGTCAGGTCGTGAATCAGGTGTCATGCATTTTCACAAGCGGAAGTTATGGGGCCCTTTTCCGGTAACTATTAAAGGCAAAGAACGGAAAGTTCTATTGAGATGAGACGCTGGAACGCCTATTCCAAGAGTCGCAGAGAATGACAGTGGAAAAAATTGAAAAGGGTGTTCGCACGTTCGAAATGAACAGAGCGACAGGCCTAACAACTGAGAACAATAAAACAGGGACCTCTTATTTCTTATTTCCAAAACATTGTAGATGCCTCGGCGAGTTGAACATGGGTTGCGGGGATTGTCACTGGAAGATTATTCTAACCGGTTCCCGCCTCACTAATGACTCTGAATCACGGCACGCAACAGTGAAAGAAGGAGCCTTAGCCCGTGTCTATGGGCTAGAGTCATGCCGAATGTTTATGCTTGGGTGCTCGGATTTGCTAGTGACACTAGATCATTTACTACTGGTAAAACTATTTTCGGAGCAGGCCCTGGAAAATGTTTTAAAAAACCCCGCATGTTCAACTTCAGAGAGAGGACGATGATGTACAGATTCCAGATAAAAGACCGCCTTGGAAAATTCAATTTAACACCCGACTGCGCCCCCCGATATCCGGCAGGGACCTAATGAGAAAGCCCTGTCCAAATTATCAACACTTCAGTGAAAGCAACTTCTATGTCGATGTACGGAAGTGACCCCAAGCTGAAGGCTATTACATGAGATGGTATTTTCGCCGCGGTGGCCACTGATGAAGAATGCCGGACCATAGCACACGTAATCCAAAACGGCTTCCCCAAATCACGCGACGACCTCCCGCCTATAGTTCGGGTTTTCTGACCCATGTGCTAGGAATTATACTGTTCGAAAGGAGTAACGGTCGAAGCCAATAAAATCCTGATACCCTGACAACTTCGAGCTGGCGTACTGGAATCACTCCATTCTGCCTACTTTGACTGCAAAGGAGTTTTCTCCCCATTTCTTTATCATTCAAGTGTTTTGTGTTTTCGTTTTCTGTCAACCAAAACTTTGTACACTGTAATATTCCACTTGCTATATATTTCTAATTTAAGGAAAGTCTTTTAGGAAATATTGTTATTAGTAAGTTGATGTAATTATGCAAACTAATTTATGTAAACAAATGATTTTAGATGAGCAAACAAGCTTAGTTGAAAATTAAGTTGAAAAATTATTGGATTGTATTTAAAGTTATAATTGGAGAAATGAGAAAAGAATGGCGTCGAGTGAGTGCGGAATTCAAAAGGACTCCTTTATCATGAGCTCTTCACAGATAGGAGGAAAGAATTAATTCCGGCATTTGAAACCCATTAATGTTAGCAAGATGAGACTAAATCATAAAATATTAAAACAATTATTCACTGACTTTTGCGATTAGCGTTTTCATTTGGGCAGAATTAGAACAGAAAATAAAACAAAATGGTTAATATCTTTGCTTTTGTAGAAAAGTTTAATTTTCAAATTATTTGTATGTTGAATGGCTCTTAATTTCCAAGTAATATAAAAATTTATAGCCATTTTTTCTAACATTTTATTAATGAATACAGTAAACTGATCCCCAACTTTATGGCCAGGATAAATTTACATATATGTTGTATGGCTCTTAGCTTTCTAGTTTTTTTCCAGGACGGCATTTCAGTCATCCACTAAGACTAGGCGCAAAAGGTCCACCAGGAACGGCCCCAACTGACAGAAAACTTGTAGCGGAACTCTGGATCCTGATTGGTCATCAAATCGCAAATTTCAAAATACGTCAGAAAAACGGTTTGTCCACAGCTAAAGAAAAGTCGTTCTGGAGCGACCCCACGTGACTGGATTGAATATTTAAGGATGGTCTCTAACCGGACGCGGCGGTCAGTCAGGGGAGGTGGTTTGCTGACACACATCTAAAATGCAACCAACTTCAAACCAACCCGGAGATAAGGTTAGGTCGCACCTTGTTCTCTTTCTCCTTATCTCTTTCAACAATTACTGCTACCAACATTGTGTACGAACGCTTAATACCTCAACTTTATCACTGAACACGAACTCAACCTTTAACTTCTTAATGTTCCTAATTCTACATTAACTCTTACTACTTGTTATTCCTCCTTTTAATCAATTTCTATTTTAAAATGCAAAATATAGATTTTATTATTTCACTCTTCTACATTAAGACACACATTGCAACTGACAACCAACCTTCTGATGATGAAAACCGCCTGATAATAATTCGATAAATTTTTGTTTTGTTCCCCGAAGCCCTTTACCCCTTCAAATCTTTCCAATACATTCTTAATTCTGTGCAAATGTATATGCTGAACTCAAATCGATAATTGTTTTTAGAAGAAACGTATCTTTTTTTCATGTTATCGACCAGAAATAAATCGGACTATATCTCACCCCTTACCATTGTTCTTATTTCTGATTCACCGCTGAATGATCTGAGGCGTAGGAAACTGAATTCGTTCTGTTTACTTCCTTTGGGAGCAATTACTCCGCGATTTGACGTGTTTCGGAACTCATTTTCCGCGCATTAATTGCAAAATGGAAGTAAAAAGAACGAAAAATCGTAAAACTATGCATGAATTCATTCTGCAGTGAATAAAATTTTTGAGCCGTGGTTATGGGGTGAGAGAAACAGAGACAAGAAGTCCCAGATTTTTCTGCTCGATAAAATGAAAAAAAGGTAGGTTTCTTCAATAAACAATTACCGATGTGAGTTCAGCAGATACATTTGCACGGAAATAGGGATGTTTTGGAAAGATTTGAAGAAGTAAAGGGCTTCAGGGAAGAAAATAAAAATTTACCAATAATTCTGATGATTGTAACTCTGCATAAATCCCGTAAGCTGTAGGGAGTTCGGTTAAGTCTGACACAAGGCCGAATACAAGAAACATTAAGCAGCTCAGCTACACTTCAAGCTAAACACGCTCATCGCCTTGTTGGGCGCATAAATTGCAATGATCCGAAACGAACTAATGTTCACGGCCATATCGGCCACGATCAACCACCCACCACCCCGTTCCGACATGAACAAGTCTACCCTCGCACTCAGGGTACATTTAACCAAGAAGAAAACACCTTTGGCATCCTGATCTGCGTATGCTGAATAGACAAAAAAGTCGCTAGACATCACACGAGCATCAATTTCGCAAAGCGTGTGTCTCCTGGATCGCAGCCACATCTACCCCGAACAACAAGAGATCACGAAGCAGGCGGGTAGCCTTACCCCGATTTCTCAGGTTCTTTGCATTCAAGCTGGCTAGCTTGATAGACATTTTTAAGTCCGGTCATTGGACACATACTGTGGGTGTCGGACCCCGACGGGATGTCCCAGACTGCCTGTGCCAGTCTCTAATGTAATTCGTCCGTCCAGGAAAATGTCACGAACGTCTGTCGGCTAGGTAAGTTTTAAAGCCCTATAAAAGGAGGGATGGAAAATTATTGGGATCCTCCCTGAGCGAAACTGTGACATTTTCTTCAATTCTTTGAACTCAATTTCGGCCGTTCTCAACTTTGGTTATGCAACTGTTGCCCTCGCAAGGTAATCCCATATTTTCAGATTTCCATATGTTTTTCTTATCAGTGTGATCACCCCAGGGGCATTTGGAATGTTCTGAAGCGCTTCAATACATTTCCAGTTTAAAAAGAGGGCCCTTCTCTGTGAGGAAAGGTCTTTCTCTAGAGCCTGCCTTTTACTTTTAAAGTACTGTTCACAATTTCTTTTTTCCTTTCTTGACAGGGCTAATATGTCGAGTGCCCATGTACTCGGTTTGCAGCCTAACATCTTTTGTTGTTAGAACACTGCCTGTCAGAGCCTTAGTCTCCTCCTCCGAAGCAAACAGTCCGTCCCACAGGACACTCGATCGTTTCGCCAATATTTTCGGTATAATTTTCAGGCTCTTCAGAGTCTCCTCCATCATCTCCCTATTGATCCCGACGAACTTCCGCCTCTTCACCTCGGTTACAAGAAGGGGGGATTGTCTTTGCTGAAACAATATTCAGCGCACCCAGGATTGGAACACGTTCCTGATCCTTGATAAATTCCTTGTACTTTTCGCGCATCTGCTCATAATAACCGGCGTCCTTCTTTTCTATGCTTTGAGACCAAACAGTCGGTGCTTTGGGCACCGTAGATTCCACATTTTGTTGGGGAGACTCCCCTCCAGCAAGACAAACAGAAAAACGGAACTTCACAAAAGAAGCACAGAAATATAATAAAACTCATTCGGTCACAAAAAGTTTCTCGCAATACAATACTCCAAAAACTGTAATCAAATGTACCTTATTTTAATTATATTTATTATTGCAGGCACAGTAAATGTGGCACAAGGTCAATGGGAGTGGGTTGAGGTTGGCTCTCACTTACTCTCTTACACCTAGCTAATCAGATACACGATCAAAACCTGTTCATTCACCACTTGAACACATCCATCATCTCCTAATCCTCCCACACACCACAAAAGCATATTTACAGGGGCACCTAAAACAGGGGAACAAAACCCATGACATAAAAAATGAATCTATATATAATAATACAAAATATGTTAAAAATTTAATATGAAAATGAAAGGGGGGGGGTGAAATGTCCCAAAACAAACTAAAATATTCAAGATAAAATAAAATGTTAGCAAGACACGTTCACCCTACAAAAATTCAGAGTGGCTGCTGTATTCCACCAAACGTCGAAACCAAGTAGCACACTCGCTAGGAGAGAGGGAAAGGATGAAATAAATAAAGGAATGGGAGTCTCAAAGACTAACCCAGTCAAGAAGTAAAATTCGGGAGGATGAGAATCCCAACTTGGATCAGCAAAAAAAAAAAAAAAAAAGAGCCGGGAACAGGCGGGGAACACATTTACACTCATTAAATAGGGACACAAAAGAAATCTAACGTAAACTGGGGAGGTTCATAGGAAACTGCTCTGTGGTACCATAAAGGACTTAAAAAAGAAAATCAAGATTGGCCCCATTCATGCGATCCAGACTTGGGACAGTCACTCATCATTTGCTGAAATCTGTCGATATCAAACACTTTCTATCAGATCTGATCTTCATCTAATCAGATACTGATAAGAAAAACGTTCATATCGCAAGATTCCCACCACGCGCGATGTTCAGGTCACCATTCGAGCTACGACCAGCAACGTCAGAAACACCATCGTTTCACCCAGAATACGGGGGTGACACATTATTAAACGCATAGGCGAGATCGATGGACACGAGCTGTTCGGGAGCGATACGAACCGTTAACTCGCCGACATGGTCTCACAAAGGGCGCACCTGAGAACAATGATAGATGGCGTGCACAGCCGTTTCTGCTGAACCAAGATCAGACCAATGATAGTCTAGCAAAACCGCGCCACCCCATGTAAAGGCCATGTCATTGAGTGTTAACCCGTTCCGAATCAAACATCAGGTAAAGGAAAACTCAGGATTATTGAGGTAATTCATCGCTGGCGCTCAAGACCAAAAGGAGCATTACTCTGCCGCCGACAAGCAAAGCCAATCACAGAGAAGGTCCTTCGTCGGGACTCCCTCTACGAATAAACGATATAAGTTCAGCCGAAGTCGAGAAAGGTGAGTAGACCGAGGAATGGATAGCAAGGCTAAGAATTTCGATTGTTTCGGGGTCTACGTCAGCCCTCGAAACGGGAGGAGTGATAGTAAGGCAAGGGAAAATTGAATTCTCTGTCAACACGCGGCATAAGTAAGCCAACCTGGAGGTACTTCTGACTCACCAAGTGTGGATTTTCCAGGCCCCTTTTGACACGGACATTAGAAACAGATATCTCTGTTGACCTGATGCTTGCTTCCACTCCACAAGAGGGTGGATATCAAGCGCTCGAGCGCCTTCCCATGGTCATCCCAGAGAGGGAGTACAAATAACGGGTAAAAGACAATGGGAAAGACGTAGGTAATACACATCAGCCCTCCACTTCACGGAGCACCGCCGTCAAAGCCATGTCTGGACCGACGCTCCGACCTTTGTCAGTACCTCCGAACAAGTCTTCCCTAGCTGGAGGTCCGGTCTGAACCAAAGTTCAAGAATGGGACGTTCAGGTGGGCTGGTGTTTTTTATTTATTTTTAGTTTTTTAACAAAACAAGATAAGGAAATTATTTACAAATTAAGGCATAAATTTAAATAACTGGGAAGTGTTCTAACCGAAGACGGAAAGTGCGACACAGAGATCCGAAGCTGAGTAAAGTATTAAAACACAGGAAACTTTCAGTAGAAACAGAGAAGAGAGTACTAGATTGCTCTTTGATGTCAGCTTTTCAATATGGCAGTGAATGTTTGACAATATCAACAATGATGAAGGGAAACCTTGAAGTAGCTGCAATGTGGTTCTACAGAAGGATGCTGCGGATATCGTGGATCGAGCATATCAGCAATGATGAAGTTTTGGAAACGAAAGGAAAATTAATATTGAGCATCAGGAAGAGACAACTGAAGTTCCTGTGACATGCAGTGAGGAAGGAGGGCTTGGAGAACCTGATACTAACAGGCCAGATAGAAGGGAAAAGAGACAGAGGTAAGCAGTGGATAACATATTTGAAGGGCCTGAGAAGGTGGATGGCAAAACGGGGGCTGCGAGATGTTACAAGGGAAAGCGTGCTAAAAGCCACCAGGAATAGGAAGATGTGGAAAGCCATGATCGCCTACGTCCTGAAAGGACAAGGCACATAGAAGAAGAAGAAGAAGAAGAAGAAGAAGAAGAAGAAGAAGAAGAAGAAGAAGAAGTTTCAGGAGATTGTTTCTTCATAATTTTATGAATCTTTCTCTGTTGGTCTTATTTACAAACAGAATATGCTCCTGTGGTCTGCAAGTTCAAATAATAAATGTATATGCAATGTTAATATACTTTTATTTCTGACACTGGCCTGCTTGAAAATGTTAAATACTTGCCAGTTGTTACTCACATAAAACTTTTAATTTTCTTTTAGATTAAGCAAAAGAAAATTAAACTTAATATTTATTGAAAAAACTTACTTGTAATTTTTAGTGCAATTTTGAAATTCATACTGTTGTTATTTGTAAGACTTTTTTTTCAATAAAATATTATCGAAAGGATCAAAACGTGTCATTTGAGTTGAGCCTTTTTTCCAAATCAATTTAATTTTTTTCCAATAACTGTCAGATTATTTTTGTGTAGTTGTTCAAAAAGGAAATAATTAATTATTACCACCTTTTGACAGACTCTTTCAATAGGGAAAAGTAAGGATAATTCAAGAAGTTTTAAGTTCTGAATAATTATTTCAAATAAAAAAAAATTGTGTGCAGTTGGATATTTCATGACATCAAACAGGTAAGAAAGAAAGCAATATCTTTGTGGTGTTGTTAGATAGTAACTGATGTAGGGTAGGTACCTCCAAAAAATCGCTAAAAATCAGCATGAAACAGCAGAGTATGAATAAAAAACGTTCATAACCTTAATAAAACAAACTTTTTCCATCAAAATATTTATATTTTTATTAAGAGGAAAGATCAAAGCAATTTTTATTATTTTAAAAAATTTTGAATCCCTGCTAACATTTTCGAAATTTTGATAGAAAATGTTGTTTTATTTGAGTTAGCGGGTAAAAAAAATATTACGCCTTTATTACAATAGGTTACGTGGTAATGATGACACAACCCACTTTTTCCCGGTAACAAACACATTAATTTGAAAATTCTCGCAAAAATCAAATAATAGTCAGATTTAAATGAAACTTTCAGTACTCATTCACAAATGAATGAAATTATTTTTGAAGTTATGTTTTTTAAATATATTGGTGAAAATATATTTTTAACTCTGTTACCCCCCTCTACGTAAATCCATGAAATTTTAATAAATTTTAATTAGCTGTAAAAACCTTTTTTATTAGTTAAATGCAGGACTCATTGGGGCATATAAATCATCTATGTTTTTTATTTTAAAGTGGACAACCTGACCGAAAATCTACTCCGAAGAGCAAGATAAAAATGCAATAAAACTGATATAATTTAATTTGATAAACTTTTAATTTCTGGAATAAATAATAATTATTAAAGGCATTATAGTCTGAAGAAATTTTTTTTTTTCGTTTAATAATAAAATTTTGAAATAATTCTTCATATTCTTTTATTTTTTTATTATAATAATTCATAAAAGTGTTAAAAATATTTTAAAAACCTGTTATAAAAACGTTGTTGAATTTCATTTTTAATTAAGAATTGATTATTATATTGCCTATCAAAAATTGAAAAGTCGAATAAAAATCATTCACCCATTTTATTTTTAAAATAATTTTAAAAAAATAAATTTTGGAAATTTTTATTAAGTACGGTGTCCTACAGGGGTCATAAGAAGTTTCCGTAGAGGTCGTATTGTTTTTAGAAGTTAACAAGTGTTTGGATGAATTCCCCTTCCATCGAAAACGACACAAACCACACTTTGATTCTAATTTCATTATTTTTTTATTAAAGTAAAATTATTCTAAAAGAAATTTAAATTCTTGAATTTTTCAGAAAGCATATTAATAAATAATTTAAGATAAATATGTAATATCTAAACATAAAAATATTTAATATTTCAGAAAAAATATTAATAAATAACATAATATAACTTAGTTCGGTTATTTTAATTTAATTCTTTCTTTTAGAAGAAATTTAAATTTTTATTTATTCAGACAGCATATTTTATTTTTATTTATTCAGACAGCATATTTTATTTTTATTTATTCAGAAAGCATAGTCTGGCTATAAATCTAAACTAAAATTCTATAAAATATTATACTTGCTGAAAATATTATGTTAAATTTTTAATTTTACTATTTAGTTAAAAAACAACAAAAAAAAAATTAAATTTCCAAATGTTACGTTTCAAGCTACATGAAATTTTTGTCACTTTCGGTCGCCATCCATACGTCATTCACACCTGCTACTTGTCAACACATAATTTGTCGCCTTCGATACCTGATAACAAGAGGGCTACCGCCGTTAAAGAGAGATTTATTTCGTAAATTTCCCGACAGTAAGCATTTAATACTTGTTTGAAATCAGATAAAGGTAAGTTTCAATTATAAAAATCGGCTTAAATAACGTGTCAAGGAGGTATATTTTTAATCGTATTTAAAAAAAAAATACATATATGAAATGTATTTAACGGTCAGTTCAATGTCAACAAAATTCGAGGAAGAAATTTTGTAAACAAAAAAAAAGAAAAAATTAACCGTGTGCTGGACGGAGTTCGAAACCGCATGCGTTACATTTACAACCTAATGGCTGCGACCTATCCTCTCGGCAAAACGCGCAACACGCAGACGCCATTGCCAAATAACATTAAATGATTTATTAATGGTAGATAGTTGTGTCGTTCCACTAACGATGAGTGTGTATCTCCCATATGTTTATATTAGAACATTTTTGTAAGGTTTCATCATTTCGGGCACTTCAATGAGAGCTCAGCTAATTAGAGAAGAAATTTTTTTTATATCACTCACATTATATAAAATTTGCAGAACGACAGCCGAAATTAAGAAAAATATTAAAATACTGACGGTTGATGAACATTTTAAAAATAATTTCACAGGCCGATTTAAGAATCGAACATCAGGTTTCCAAGAAGCGGTAAAAATTATTCACACCTATATTCGTTAATTATTTAAATTATGGTCGATGCAAACATTCAGACAAACCTTATTTAATACAGTAAATAAAAATATCACTGATAATTATTTTCAAGTCATTTCCCCAACTCAATACCAGCAATATTTTATAGCAAATCCTAAACAGAAACGTAATCGTATTTAAAAAAAACAAATATGTATGAAATGTATATAAGCGTCAGTTCAAAGTCAACAAATATTCGAGGAAGAAATTTTGTAAACAAAAAAAAAGGAATACTTTTACAGTGTGCTTGATGGAGTCCGAAACCGCTTGCGCTATATTTACAACCTAATGGCTGCAGTCTAGTCCTCTAGGACAACGCGTAGCACAATGACGTCACTGCCAAATAACCTTAAATGATTTATTAATGGTAAATAGTTGTGTCGTTCCACTAACGATAACTATGTATTTTTTTTTTTTTTAGTCATATCACCCCAAGCAAGGCGAAAACGCCACTGATTCGCAGGGGGCTACGTAAGAGTGAAAAGATTGGAAATGACAAAAACCGAAAACCACTTCCTAAACAGGAAGCAAGGGTTGAGCCTCTTCACCTGTTCAATAGACGTGGGTGGAGTATGAACCGGCGATATTTTAGTCTATCTAACTCCAATTGAAAAAAAAAATATTACAAATAGTGGACTGTTAAGCTATGTGTTTGTACTACTCTTAATATATATATATATATATATATATATATATATATATATATAGTCAGTGAAGTATAGTTTTCCTTTTGTGTGTCTATACATTTTCATTCTTTTACAGATACACTGTCTACATATCTCTGTTCTTTATTTAGACGGAGAAGGAATTTATTAAGCATTTTAATGAGTTTCTTCAGGCATCAATAATTTGTTTGATGTCAAGTCGAATATTATTAAAGAACTTGCCAAAAATTGACTTCAATATACGTGTCAGCGACGTATATTTTATTTTTGCCAGATTTTTAAAACAGAAATGTGGCTACTGTTTAAAAATCTGTCATCAATCAATAAAAAGGCGGTACTTTTAAATTTTTTTTTAATCTGAAATATTTTAGATTCCAATCAATATAATTTCGCTTTAAAATACGCCAGTGTATTTTGTTTACTGGAATTACTAAATTTAATCTCTTGACTTTCAATTAACACTAATTTTAAACCTAAAATATAACTTATTTATTTTAAAAATTTCATTTTAAAATCAGGTATCGAATATTTATACTGCAAAGTGGAGGTACCTAGATTGAAAGAAGAACCCTCGGATTTACATGTCTCTTTGTTCCAATAAAAGTGCTACTGAGAAGCAAACATTATGGTGATGGTGAAGTGAAAATTGCTGTAAGGAATTGGCTACATCAGCAGCCAGCAGAATTTCAGGAAGCCTGGATACATGGACTCATTCATAGGCGGAACTGACATTAAAAGATTTGGCGATGATGTTAAGAAGTAGGAATGCGAACCTGTATTTTGATTATTTACATTGTTCATGCTGTTGTCCCAAGCCTCACTGTCACATTCACAACATTTCGGTCATTTCACGCTCCAACCCTCATCAGGTAATCGAAATGCCGAACCAAACCCCTCATTTCGATCACTGGGGTAGACTGTTCTCGTTCTCTTAGTCATGCTACTTCCAGATGTTTTAGTTATCTTTATTGTAACTCGATAAGTTTTTTTGTTCGCCACTGCTGTTGCCAGGTATTGAACTCATAATTCTTTGAGAGAAGTCACTGGATCCAACCAACACTTTTATCCACTGGTCCATGTGTCCTTGAAATGAAAACAATCTACTCCAGGAATCAAAATGAAGGGCCCAGTTCAAAATTTCAATCACCTGAAGATAACTGGAGCGCACTGTATCTCGCATATGTTTCTATTAGAACATTTGTGTAAGGTTTCATAATTTCGGCCACTTCAATGAGAGCTCAGCTAATTAGAAAAGATTTTTTTTATTTCACTCACACTATCTAAAATTTGGAGAACGACAGCCGAAATTAAAAAAATATTAAAATACTGACGGTTAATGAACATTTTAAAAGTAATTTCACATGCCCATTTAAGAATCGAACATCATGTTTCCAAGAAGTGATAAAAATTATTCGCACCTACAGTCGTTAATTATTTAAATTATGGTGGATGTAAAACTTCAGACAAACCTTATTTAATACAGTAAATAAAAAATATCACTGATAATTATTTTCAAGCCCTTTCCTCCACTCAATACAAGCAATATTTTATAACAAATCCTAAAAAGAAACGTAATCATATTTTTAAAAAAAAAAATGTATGAAATGTATTTTGCACAAATAAATTTTTTTTAAATATACGGAGAAATTTTTTTTTTTTGACAGGTAGTATAATCTCTAACTAATAAAGAAAATTCATACAGTTCTTTAAAAGATTTTCAAAATATTTTAAAAACTTTATGAATTATTATAATAAAAAAAATGAAAATAATTCGTTTTAAATTTTATTAGTAACTGAAAAAAAATTTCTTCAGACTATAATGTCCTTAATTTTTATTATTTATTCCAGCAATTAAAAGCTGATCAAATTTAAAATTAAATTATATCAAAGTTCTATCTCATTTTTTATATTTCTCTTCAGAGCAGATTTTCATACAGTGAATGATAATTTTAAATAAAAAAATAAAAAGAAGATTTATTTTTCCCGATGAGTTCTGCGGTTAACTAATAAAAAAAATAAATCGCAGAAAATTAAATTTCATTAAAATTTCATGAATTTACGTGAAGGGGTGGGAGTGTAACAGTTAAAAAATTTTTTTCATCAATATTTTAACAAATAATAATTTCAGAAATAATTTTATTTATTCATTTGTGAATGAGTACTGAAAGTTTCATTAAAATCCGACAATTATTTGATTTTTGCGAGAATTTCCAAATTAATGTGTTTATCACCGAAAAAGTGAGTTACGTAAAAAAATTACGTAATCGATTGTAAAACAGTCGTAACATTTTCTACCACGCGAACTCAAATCAAAACAAATTTTTCTGCCAAAATTTCGAACATGTCAAAAGGGATTAAAAAATTTTATAAAATAAAAGTTACTTTGATCTTTCCTCTTAATAATTTTATAAACATTTCGATAGAAAAAACGTTTTAAGTTTTGGACCTTTTTAAATCATACTATGCTAGATTTTTGTGATGTAATGGAGGTACCTTATAGGTATCTCCACAAAATCGATGAAAAAACAGCATAGTAGGAAGGAAGAGGTCCCAAACTAAATAAAAACAAAATTCTATCGGCAAAAAGTTTATTACCATTAAGAGGATAGAATAAATCATTTTTTAAATATTTTTAATTTTTTTAAAATTATTTCTAATACGTTCGAAATTGTTGTAGAAAATTTTTTTTTCTTACGTCAGTGCGATATCCAAATTGCCGCTATTTTATTAAGTAAAAAAAACGTAATTGTTACGCAATGCACTTTTTTTTTTGGCCGTGAAACACATTAATTTGGGAATTCTTGCATAAATCAAATAATGGTTGGATTTTGATGAAAACTTCAGGACTTATTTATAATTGACTGAAATCAATTTTGATAGCATTATTTTTAGAAAATATTGGTAAAATTTTCTTTTTTTATGTATGTTACCCCCTCCCCCACCAATTAAATTCCAGAAATGTGTAACAATTCGACTTTGGGCCACTCTAAAACTAATATAAAAAATTCAGGAGTCATTGGGGAATGCTGATTCACTGTTTTTTTTTTTGTTTTTTGTTTTTTTCAATACTCACCGTCTTTCTAAAAAGTAGGTCCGAATTGCGAAAAATGCAATAACTATGCCAATTTTTATATGGATAAACTTCTGATTGCTTTTATGAACAATATAAATTAAGCATATAATAGTCTGAGAAGAAAAAAAATTCAATGAATAATTAATTTTTACAATAGTTATTTTCATTTTTTTCAACGAACCGACTCGATTTGAAAGAAGAAAAAAGGATGATGATAATGAAAAAAAATTTTTGAGAAAAACAGAAAGAAACATTTTAGGAACATTTATTTACTTTTTTGTTGTTGTTTTGTTTAAAAGAAAAAAAAAGAAAGAAGGGAAAATGGACTATGTCTGGAGAACTTTAAATAGTTAAAAAAAAGAGACTGATAATGAGGAGCAGTTACATCGCTCCTATATTTATAGACTTGCTCAGAGTTATGACTATTTTGTCACCTTGTGTTAATTAATTTTTTTAAATTTCTTTTCTTCTTTGAGAGAGAGGGTGGAAACACACCTCTCTCGAATTTATTGTGTAAACTATGCTTCAATCATTTTTCGGGCGCCATTGACCCCATTGGGAGGGGACGTCCTCAGAAAACTTCCATCATGATAAGGTTTCATTGGGGGGGATGCAGGAAAGGCCCAGAGACTTATGGCTGGAAAATGGTAACAGGAGATGAATTAACGAAGAGTGGCGTCTCTTTCAGGAATAGAAGAGAAGAAGTAAAGCGGAAAGCAAAACACTAAGTTGAAAAAGGTGTCCGTTAATGAAGAATTGACCCTCATACGTAGCGATAAACCAACTGCGTGGATTCATTGATGCCACCGGCTACGAAGACAAAAAATTGAGGAATTGGTTGTTGAAATAAAAAGAAAAATGTGTTGAGGAAATACAAAGAAATGGTATGGATTAATAAGAAATTTCATGATTGATGTTTGTGGAGAGGAGGAGAATATCCCTGGGGGATCAAAATAATTTTTGGTGGTGATGGCGTACTGACATGATGAAGCATCGTGTCATGTTTTTTTTTGTTTTATTTATTGTAATTTATTGACATAAATGACAAGATCCGTTGAGGGAGGTAATGTGACACGATAACTAGGCATATATGTATTTTATTATAATAGATTAAAATAGAAAATAGATTAGAATAGAAAATAGTTTAAAAACATATCTAACAAAAGTGAAAAAGAAGAGGAAAAAAAAATAAACGCTTTTTCTTTTATGAGGAAAATTGTCCTCCGGTAAATGTTTGACTCAGTGATTTAATGAGATAAGTTCAACTTCAGCAGGTAGGTTTTCGATGACCCGGTCAAAGGCTGTCCTTTACTGTATCTTGACCACACATTAAGCCTTTTCCGGCGGAAGCCTTATTAAGATAAAAAAAAAAAAAGATAACTGAAATTTCAGATTTACAGTCGCCGGTGTTTGTCACCGGTGGTCGAAAGCATTTCCGGATTTCCAGGTTTCCGGTCAATTTTAAATAAATTCAGGTATTTTTTCCGAGTTAAGTTAAGAAGAAAGTTAAGACGAGTTAAGTGGAAGGGAGTCAGCCGGGCGCGAACTTGAAGTAAGGATCTCCGTTCGTCTTGTTTCGTTCAGTTTGGGTTTGTTGATCTCCATTAATTAGAGTTATAGCTGTGTGTCACATTCGCCTGCCCCAACCGAAAAGGCTAACTCTAAACGAATAAAGCATCCTTTCAACTCATCCAAGTTGTGGAAGTTCGTTCCTTATAGTCAATCTTGTACCCCCGGCTGTCCGGCCGACATTTTCTAGAAATTTCCGGCAACATCACAGCGTGGAGAACGGCCGCCGGAGAAAATTGTTAGGACGGGCCGTTGGGGTGTTACAATATTTCATTTTGAAATGGCAATAAAAACAGCAAATAAATCGATAATTATTCATAGACTCAGAAGATTGGATATTTTTTCCCTTTCTTTTTTAATCAGATTTTATCACCAGCCATCAATGGTTGACAAAAGATGTTCAAGTTGAATATATTTCATTTTGAAATGGCAATAAAAACAGCAAATAAATCGATAATTATTCATAGACTCAGAAGATTGGATATTTTTCCCTTTCTTTTTTAATCAGCTTTTATCACCAGCCATCAATGGTTGACAAAAGATGTTCAAGTTGAATATATTTCATGTCGAAATGGCAATAAAAACAGCAAATAAATCAATAATTATTAGATCAACTAAAAAGTTTTCAATTTTTTTTCTGAAATCATTTATCTGAAAGATTGAATCAGAAAATATCTACAGGATATTTTTTTAAACGTTAATAAATATTTATTTATTTATTTTATGATAAATTGGCACTTCATTGAGTGGCGATAAAAAAGTGCCAGTATTTCAAAATGATCAAAAGTATTTTTATTTAGCAAAATTGATTTTTATTGTAATTCGGATTTGCATTAGGTGATCATCTTTCAAATAGAATCAAAATTTAAGTTCAAAGATGATATTTGAATTATTTAAAATGCATTTTTCGGGTGTTTTTTAGAAGGATAGTGGCGGTACATTCACACTATAAGAAACAAACAACTAATTTAATATTAATTAGTAAAGTTATACTTTTTGTAAATTGAGTGTATTTCATCGGAATAAAAACTTATTTTATATTTGAAGGGCCTGAGCAGGTAGATGGCAGAGCAGGGTTTGGATGGGGAAACAGGAGAAAGCGTGCTAAGAGCTACCAGGAATAGGGAGACGTGGAAAGTCATGATCGCCTACGTCCTAAAGGAACATGGTACATAGAAGAAGTTAATTACGTCAAGGTATGCATTTTCTCACACACAGTGCCCAACTGACTCTACTTAATTGTGCATTTGACAATATTAAAAACATTTTTTTCTGGTCTAATCTGAAAGAAAATAAAGTATTTTACTAAATTATACAAGCAACAATTTACAAAAGAATTAAATTTTTCACATAAATTTTATTGAGTTATTTTCGGTGTGGGACAAATGTTCAGTCCGCAAATTTGCTTTTTAAGAACAGATACAAGTTAGTCAAAAAATTGGTCAGTATTGGAAATTTCTTTTCACTCAGATAATTCCTGGTCTTTAATAACTATTTTAGAACAGGGGTAGCGATTTTACTTTCATTTCGGTTCACACACACACACACACACACACACACACACACACACACACACACACACATATATATATATATATATATATATATATATATATAATGAAAAAAAATTATGTAATTTCTGTCCTCAAAAGAAAAAAACATCACATTTTCACGTGAAAAATCAATTAAAAACTTAACCGTAATATATTTTCAATACATATAAATTAAGAATATTATAGTCTGAAGAAAATTTTTTTTCGATTAATAATGACATTTTTAAAAGAATTGTTTTCATTTTTTATTATAATAATTTATAAAGTTTCAAAAACATTTTAACAATACTTCAAATGTTTGTTATCGTTAGTTTATTCACTTATTAAATGAAGATTATATTTAATAATTGAAAATTGAAAAGTTTAATGGAAATCGTTGTGTGTTCGTATTTTTAAAATAATTTAGTGTTTTTTTTGTGTATTTGAATTTTTTTTTGTATGGTAAAATTACGATGTGTAATTTCTATGTGTTAAAGTCATGTGTTTCACGGTTTCTACTCATTACAGGAAAAAAATTTGTACGGTTATGTCACTTTTGATCGGCATAAACTTATCTCAAATCTGTCAAGCTGTCAACACATTTCAAATACGATTGAAAGTTTAGAAGATTCAACTCTATGTTTAAGAAATAGTTTTATTTTACATTTCATGCTATAAATAAGCAATACTAGTGAAAATCAGATTAATTGAACATGAATTTTCTTAAATTTTTCAAAAGTAATGTATCACAGATTTACATATTATTTTACAAGATTTTTTAAAACAGAATTAACTTTTGTTTACAAATAGGTCGATCGCTCAAAAATGACCAAAAAATTTAAAAATTTAAAAAACAAAATCTCAAAATTTTTAATTCCAACCAATATAACTTTTGTTTGGAATAAACCAGTGTATTTTACTAACTGGAAATAGTAAATGTAATCATTTAGCTTTCAATTAAGTATCTAGAAAACATTTTATTTTTAAAAATTCAATTTAAAAGTTAGTTATCGAATATGAGTGGAAGTACCTATTTTAGTTTAAATTATTTTTCAAATATTTGTCAATATGAAAAAAAAAAAAGAAAAAAAAAAAAAAGGAAAGAACCCAGCCTTAATTTTTATGTCTTCAAATTCAGGGAAGGATTCAAAATCACAATTAAGGGTCATCTCGTTATTAAATAGATTTTTTTTTTCGATCTCCTCAAATAAATTAATTTTTTTAATTTTTTTCTCAGACACAGTTTATAATACTTCCGAAAACTCTGTCTATCTATCTATCTATCTATCTATCTATCTATCTATCTATCTATCTATCTATCTATCTCAGTCTGTTCATTATCTATCTATTCTATCTATCTATCTATCTCAGTCTGTTCATTCATCTATCTATCTATCTATCTATCTCAGTCTGTTCATTATCATTCGTTTTTTTCTGATTTCGAAATTTGTCATTTTTTCTTTCTTTTCAGTTTGATTTTATGAAGAAAATTACAAATGGTGTCCAATGACAAGAGATTCCTGTGCTTGACTTATGACCAATTTTGGGACTTGTCTTCGAAGACTTTGCAATGTCTTCATTCTTTGTGTCACTCATGTGTGGAAGGCCGGTTTGAATGAACGACAC
>JBBBDQ010031251.1:0-10304 GCA_037127315.1 Ascarosepion bandense | reverse complement strand
CTAGCCTTAACAATAGATGTGACTCTAGCTACTTAAACTTAGGCCTTCCTTAACTCTAAACTTAACCTTAGCTCTAGCCCTAGCCACAACCCTATCCTTATCATGATCACTATCATTAATCTTAGCTGTATTGTTAGCCAGTTAACTCTAGCCCTAACCCTAACCCTAGACTTAAACCTAGCTCTAGCCATAACCCCTTAACCATAGCCCTAGCTACTTAAACCTAGTCCTAGACCTAAACCTAACCTTAAAATTAGCACTTGCTCTAGCCTATTATCCTTAGCCCAAGCCTAAACCTGGCCTTAACCTTAACTCCAGCTCTACCATCTTAATAGTATTCCTAACTCTAAACACTATACATAACTCTAGCTCTTGGCACTAATTCTAGTCTTAACAATAACTCTAGCCCTAGCCACTTATCCACAGACCTAGCCACTTATCCATAGCCCTAGCATTAACACTAAATTTAAACCTAGCATCAGACCTAGCCAATTAAACCTAGCTCTAGCCCTAACAAACCCTTAACCTTAGTTCTTGCACTAGTCACATAACCCTAGCTCTAGACCTAATCTTAGACTTAACCTTGGCTCTAGCCCTAGCCCTAGCCACAACCCTAACCCTGGCAATAACCTTAGCTCTAGGCCAAGCCATTTAACCCTAGCACCAACCCTAACACAAGCCTTATCCTTAGCTCTTGAACTAGCCATTTAACCTTAGCCCTAGTTTTAACCCTCACCTTAAACTTAGCTCTAGCCCCAGCCACTTAACCCTAGCACTTACACTTACCCCAGGGTTAAACTTAGCTCTAGCCCTAGTCCATTATCCCTAGCCCTAGCCCTAGTTTTAGTCTTAAACTTAGCTCTAGTCCTAGCAACTTAAACCTATACCTAGTCTTAACACTATCCTTAAAGTTAGCTCTAGACATAACCCCTTAAATCTACCTCAACCCCTATGCCACAACCCTAGCTTTAACATTAGACTTAACCTTAGCACCAGTCCTAGCCACATGAACCTAGCCTTAGCCCAAAACTTGACCTTAATTTAAGCTCTAGCGACTAAACTCTGCCCTAGCCCAACCCTAGCCTTAAATTTATCTCAAGCCCTAGCCCCTAACCCTAGCCCTAGGCCTAACTCTAAATGCAACCTTAGCTCTAGCTACTTAACCCTAGCCCTAACCCTAGTCTTAACCCTATCTCTAGCCCTAGCCACTTAACCCTAGCTCTAGACCTAGATCTAGACAACCTTAGTTTTAGCCTTAGTGTCTTAACCCTAGCCCAAACTTAACCCTAGTCTTAACCTTAGGTCTATCTATAGCTACCTAATCCTAGCCCTAGCTGTAACCTTAGTCTTAACCTTAGGTCTAGCCCTAGCCACTTAAACCTAGCCCCAGCCCAAATACTAGGTTTAATTTTGGCTCTAGCCCTAGCCTCGCATTAACAATAGCCTTAAACTTAACTCTAGACATAGGCTTTAACCTACCCCTAGCCTTAATCTAGCCCTAACTCTATGCTTTACCTTATCTCTAGCCCTAGCATTTAAACTCTAGCTCAACCATAACCCTAAACTTAATCTTAGCTATAGCCCTAGCCACTTAACCCGTAGCCCTATCACTAACCTTAGCCATAACCTTAGCTCTACCACAAGCCCCTTAACTCTATCCCGAGTGCTAAACCTAAACTTAACCTTAGCTCTAGCACGAGTTACCTAACCATAGCACTAGTCCTAACTCTACTCTAAAACTTAGCTCTATCCCTAGGACACTTAAACCTAGCCATAGCATGAACCATTAACATAAACATAGCTTTAGCACTACCCACTTATCCATAGCCCTACCCCTAAAATTAAGCTTAACCATAGCTCTAGACGTAGTCAATTAACACTAGACATTGCCCTAACCTGAGACTTAACCTTAGCTCTAGCCCTAGCCACTGAACCCTAGTCCTAGCACTAACCCTAGCCTTAACCTTAGCAGTAGCCCTAACCACTTAACCATAGATCTAGCCCTAAATAGCTTTTGAGATAGCAACTTAACCCTAGCCTTAGCCCTAACCTAAGCCTAAACCTAAGCACTACACCGACCATTAAGCCTAGTCCTAGCACTTAATTAACCTTAAACCTAGGCTTAGACACATAACCCAACCCCTAGCCCTAACCCTAGCCTTAATCTTAGCTCTACCACAAGCCACTAAACCATATCCCTAGCTCTGACCCTAGACTTAAGTTCTAGCCCTAACCACTTAACCATCAAAATAACCCTAACAGTAGACTTAAACTTAGCTCAAGCCCTAGCTACTTAGAGCCCTAGCCTTAACCTTAGCTCTAGTCCTAGTCATTTAACCAAATCCCTAGCCCTAATCCTAGCCTTAACCTTTGCTCTACCCCTAGCCACTCAACTAATAAACTTTACCTTAGATCTTGCCCTAGCCCCATAATTCTAGTCAGTCAGTTGAGTGCCATACGTGATGCATGTGTTGGGCGATCATGTCTCAAAAGAGACATGATTGACTGGGCAGAAGATCTTAGTTAAGGCTTGGACTATAGTTAAGTGGCTAGGGCAAGGGCTAAGTTTGTCTAGTGTTAGAGCTAGGGTTCTGTGGCTAGTGCAAGACCTAAGGTAAAGTCTAGGGTTATGGCTAAAGCTAGGTTTAAGGGACAATGGTTAGTGTTACAGTTAAGACTAGGAATAGGGCTAGGGCCATGGTTGTGTCTAGGTCTAGAGCTAAAGGTAAATCTAGGGCTAGGGCTAGTGATAAGTGGTTAGGGCTAGGGCTAAGTTTAAGTCTAGGTCTAGTGTTAAGTGGCTAGGTCTAGAGCTAAGGTTAACTTTAGTGTTAAAGCTAGGGCTACAGATAAGTTGCTACAGCTAGAGCTAAGGTTAAATCTAAGATTATGGATAGGGCTAGGGTTAAGTGGCCAGGGCTAGAGCTAAGGTAAAGCCTTTGATTAGGCTAGTGCTAAGGTTAAGGGTAGTGTTAGGGCTAGGGTTAAGGTGAAGGGTAGGGTTAGGCCTCGGTCGTGGGTTAGGGCTATTGCTAATATTAAGGGTAAGGTTAGATTTATAGCTAGGGTACAGAGGCTATTGCTAATGCTAAGACTAGCGTTAGGGCTAGTGCTAGTGTAAGGCTATGACAATAGCTATGGTTATGTCTAGGGTTAGGGCTAGGGATACGGTTATGGTTAAGGCTAATATTAGGGCTATTTCTAGAATTATGAGGATGTGCATTGCGATGCAGTGGATAGCAGCTGAGAACAACAAATCGCGATGCCAAGTTCAAATTCCAGTTGAATTCCTTGCATTCGCTTACACACAAATACCCTTGGGAAAGATATTAATCCATTTCTTCCCTCCAGTTATGGGTTAAATAATATGACAGATTGAGTTCTGGCAACCAGTCTACCACAGAAAGCAATGGCAACCTATTCCAGGATTTCGTGTAACAACCTTTGCTTTTTTTGTCTTCTCTCTGTCTGCTCACACACACACCATATGTGTGTGGTTGGCGCCTAACTCGCGTCCGATCACGCCAACCAGTGGTAGCCAGGCAGATATCTCGTCGGCGGCACTAAGTCCACAACCAAACTTTACTTTCCCTGAGTATCTGTCACATAGCCCGGCTGTTGAACGTCCGACCACGGCGTACCGGTTCTCCTGCCTGCCTGCGAGTACCGGACGACGTCGCCACCAAGCCTGCCGTCCGACAAACGCCTGCGCTGCGGGTAGTACTGCCATCCCCGCACACAGGTGTCAATCGCTCTTTTTCGTGTAACAACCTTTGCTTTTTTCTCTTCTCTCTGTCTGCGTGTGTGGTTGGCGTCTGACTCGCGTCCGATCACGCCAATGAGTGGTAGCCAGAGAGCGAGATATCTAGTCGTCGTTGGCAGCACTAAGCCAACAACCAACAATACTTTCACGTAGCTCGGCTATTGAACGTCCGACCACGGCCTACCGGTTCTCCTGCCTGCCTGCCTGCCAGTACCGGACGCCATCGCCACGCGCTCGCCTGCCTGCCTGCCGTCCGACACACGCTCAGTGCGCTTTGTGCCGGCGCGCCTCTCTAGCCGGTCGGCCCTTGACCCGGCCGACCGTTCTCCAAATTCTACCTGTGGGAGGCGGGGCGCGTTTAGTGTCATCTTTGGGCAGCAGCGAGACATTCCCTTTAACCTATGTAAGGTTAGGTGAGTTAGTCCCGTGCCGATCAGTGTCTGTCCAACTGCATCACTGGTTCAGTTGCCTACTGTGGTGGGTAAGCGCCCTCCCCTGATGACACAGCTGGGCAACTTCCTCCTGGGGCAGCCCAATATGCTCGAAGCATTCGAGCCGTGTCTCTAAGGATCATTCGGGAGATGGGCCCGAAATGCATCCATCGTAGTAATTTGTTCTTCAAACAATCCTGGTATGATTGTTGCGCTAGGGCTCCGCGCCAATTGAAGGTTAGAGCAATAACATTGACGCCTTTGTTTGTTCCATCCCACTTACGCACCGCATCAAGGACATAGGGCTGGGCGTACTTGGCCACCTTAGCCCTGTTGCAAGTATCAAGATTACCTACAACAGAGTCGCAGCGGATTTGCACGTCCAGCAGAATAATGTCCGACTCGCCAACGATTGAGAGATCCGGTTTCCGCAAGCCGTTTGATGTTAGAAACCTGTGCTCATGATGTACCACGAATCCCCGCTTAGCTACAATCCTCTCGACATGAGCGACCACGTTGTCGTGTCTCTTAACCCGAAGGCCGTGAAGGAGTGGACAGGCTTGGGCGGCAGGCTCATTCGAGCAGAGCCACCACATTTGCAGTTTGTTGATACATTACGCCCGCCCCGAGATAATCGGGTGGGCGTGCCCATACAGCCTAGCCGTACCCTCACCGCCTCCTGGAAGTCGAAACCGGCAAGCAATGTCGGTGCTTACTCTAGTCAGCTGTTGACAGCTGGTACGCGCTCGTAGCCCTGGAGCCCCCTGGTGTCCAACCTCTTATGGAGGTCTTCAACCAAAGATTCCACGGAGCATGTCGTGGATCCAGCGTAGCGGTAATTCATCAGGTTTGCTACGGCTGGGAGAGCCGCGATGGTAATGCTCTCATCATTGGATTCAGACATCATACCGAGCCTTTTCCTTTTCAAAGTTGTTACCATATATTCGAGTGAGCTGACGCCTAATCCACCATACTTTGTTGGGCAATGTATGGCGGAATTAGGGCAGTCCGCGGGTAACCGGAGCCATTTGCGGACCGTGCGTCTGATGGATTTATCTCCCTGCACAAGCTCTTTCTTTCGGAACCGTCCAAATGTAAGCTGATGTTGTAGACGCGGCATCAGGAATGTTTTAAGGATGATGAGCTTCTGTTGTGGCTTGAGGTAAGCCCGGTTGAGTCTCTCAAGTATTTTAGGTAAACTCAGGGTCGTATGTACCCCTCCCCCGGTGATTAAACCACACCCCGAGATAGCGGAACTGGGATGTGGCAGTCAGCACCAACGTAACTCATCTTCCTCTTCTTGCTGCCGCGGATTGACAGGACCCTACATTTGGCAATACTCAGATCGAGGCCTAGCCGACCAAGGCCGACTGGTAGACGGTCAAGCCTCTTCTGCATTTCCTCAACGGAGCTGGCAAACAAAATCAGATCGTCAGCATAGGCCATCTGATTAAGCTCCAGTCCGCCGATTGATACAGAGAATTCCTCGTTGCCTTCAAGGACTGCATCAAGGGCGAGATTGAATAACAGGGGAGAAAGGGGATCTCCCTGTTTGACACCCCTATGCCTAGGATGGATGGAATTTCCTCCAATTAACAGTCTACTGCATCTGAAGGTCCCTCGGATGTATCCCAACAGAAGAGGAGGAACCCCTCTCTTCTCAAGCGCCGCGAGAATCGCCTCGTGAGAGATGGAATCGAAGGCCTTGCGTATTTCCACCGATGCGACTACCAGATTCTCAAACTTGGTACGGGCAAGCGAGAGGGCTGCATGGAGTTTGAGGACATTGGAGGAAATGCCGTCAAGACGCTTGAACCCGACTTGGTCTTGATGAGCTGGAATGGCAGCCTCCAGACGCTGGGCCAATATCCGATGTAAAACCCTCACGAAATAATTC
Source organism: Ascarosepion bandense (assembly GCA_037127315.1). Taxonomy (NCBI): domain Eukaryota; kingdom Metazoa; phylum Mollusca; class Cephalopoda; order Sepiida; family Sepiidae; genus Ascarosepion; species Ascarosepion bandense. Next base: position 4,213 of record JBBBDQ010031251.1, on the reverse strand, counting down.
CCAATGGCGATGGGTCGAAATTCCAAGGGATCACCCGGGACGAAAATATGTTGTTAGATTTACCCCAGGAACGCGGGGGGCCTTTCAAAAGCAGCAAGAAAAGGAGGGTCAGAACTTCGACGGGGATGTCCCGAAGAAGCGACAGGTGAATGCCGTCCGGTCCGGGCGAGGATTCTTTGAGCGGTGTTAATACGGCTTTGACTTCGTCAACCAAAATCGGAGTAACGGTTTCGCGGAGGGAATGCTCACTCGATGAGGCTTCTGGAATGGTTGAGCACTCCCGCTCGAATAACGGTTTCCAAGCCCGCAAGAACTCCTCATTCTTAAAAGATCGCTCGGCAATGAGTCCCTCGTAAGAGAGATCACTGTCGAGGACTCTTTCGGCAACGGATTTAGGGTTGCGTTTATGGAGGTGTTGGAGGAAGTTGTAGATTTGGGCGCGCTGAGCGCGCTTGCTTCTTACCCCCTCCTTCACCACCGGTATCGAACGTTTTTTGAGCGTCCTATTTTTTGGAAAAATTCTATGGTACAGTTTTGTGAATCCGTCATGCTCCCTCAGCTAACGCCCTAGTCTCTGAATCAGAGATTTTGGGCAGCAAGCTGATGGCGTACTCAGAGATTTTTGGGTATGGATCGTCGGGGTTTTCGGTTGGCTGCAAAGGTGGTTCATGCGGTTTAGGTTCCTGCACAGATTCGTTCGGATCCTGCTCCATATCATTTGGCAATTCTCTTTCGCTTGGACCTAATAGCAAGAATCGTACGACCAGGTAGCAAAGGAACCAATTCAGCATCAGTGATGTCCTTAGGCGCCCCGAGCAGCACTCCAATTTCTTTCGAAGACCAGGTTCTCGTTCTTCCACCTGTTCGAGGTGGTGTCACTTGAGCCTGGTTGATGCGCAGATGGTGTTTGCGTCGAATTTCCAACACGAGCATCGGCAGGGGTGTCAGTGTGTTGATAGTTACCAGGTTTAGGGTTAGGGTTAGGGTTAGGGTTACGGTTACGGTTAGGGTTAGAGTAGGGGTTAGGGTTAGGGTGAGGGTTAGCGTTAGGGTTAGGGTTAGGATTAGGGTAGGGGTTATAGGTAGGGGTAATGGTGGGGGTGGCTGAGTGGTTCGGGGTGGGGGTCGTGGTCGGCGGGGGGTGGGGTTGGAGGTCAGGGTTAGGGTTAGGGTTAGGGTTAGGGTTTGGGTTAGGGTTAGGGTTAGGGTTAGGGTTTGGGTTAGGGTTAGGGTTAGTGTTAGGGTTAGGGTTAGGGTTAGGGTTAGGGTTAGGGCTAGGGATACGGTTATGGTTAAGGCTAATATTAGGGCTATTTCTAGAATTATGAAGATGTGCATTGCGATGCAGTGGATAGCAGCTGAGAACAACAAATCGCGATGCCAAGTTCAAATTCCAGTTGAATTCCTTGCATTCGCTTACACACAAATACCCTTGGGAAAGATATTAATCCATTTCTTCCCTCCAGTTATGGGTTAAATAATATGACAGATTGAGTTCTGGCAACCAGTCTACCACAGAAAGCAATGGCAACCTATTCCAGGATTTCGTGTAACAACCTTTGCTTTTTTTGTCTTCTCTCTGTCTGCTCACACACACACCATATGTGTGTGGTTGGCGCCTAACTCGCGTCCGATCACGCCAACCAGTGGTAGCCAGGCAGATATCTCGTCGGCGGCACTAAGTCCACAACCAAACTTTACTTTCCCTGAGTATCTGTCACATAGCCCGGCTGTTGAACGTCCGACCACGGCGTACCGGTTCTCCTGCCTGCCTGCGAGTACCGGACGACGTCGCCACCAGCCTGCCGTCCGACAAACGCTTGCGCTGCGGGTAGTACTGCCATCCCCGCACACAGGTGTCAATCGCTCTTTTTCGTGTAACAACCTTTGCTTTTTTCTCTTCTCTCTGTCTGCGTGTGTGGTTGGCGTCTGACTCGCGTCCGATCACGCCAATGAGTGGTAGCCAGAGAGCGAGATATCTAGTCGTCGTTGGCAGCACTAAGCCAACAACCAACAATACTTTCACGTAGCTCGGCTATTGAACGTCCGACCACGGCCTACCGGTTCTCCTGCCTGCCTGCCTGCCAGTACCGGACGCCATCGCCACGCGCTCGCCTGCCTGCCTGCCGTCCGACACACGCTCAGTGCGCTTTGTGCCGGCGCGCCTCTCTAGCCGGTCGGCCCTTGACCCGGCCGACCGTTCTCCAAATTCTACCTGTGGGAGGCGGGGCGCGTTTAGTGTCATCTTTGGGCAGCAGCGAGACATTCCCTTTAACCTATGTAAGGTTAGGTGAGTTAGTCCCGTGCCGATCAGTGTCTGTCCAACTGCATCACTGGTTCAGTTGCCTACTGTGGTGGGTAAGCGCCCTCCCCTGATGACACAGCTGGGCAACTTCCTCCTGGGGCAGCCCAATATGCTCGAAGCATTCGAGCCGTGTCTCTAAGGATCATTCGGGAGATGGGCCCGAAATGCATCCATCGTAGTAATTTGTTCTTCAAACAATCCTGGTATGATTGTTGCGCTAGGGCTCCGCGCCAATTGAAGGTTAGAGCAATAACATTGACGCCTTTGTTTGTTCCATCCCACTTACGCACCGCATCAAGGACATAGGGCTGGGCGTACTTGGCCACCTTAGCCCTGTTGCAAGTATCAAGATTACCTACAACAGAGTCGCAGCGGATTTGCACGTCCAGCAGAATAATGTCCGACTCGCCAACGATTGAGAGATCCGGTTTCCGCAAGCCGTTTGATGTTAGAAACCTGTGCTCATGATGTACCACGAATCCCCGCTTAGCTACAATCCTCTCGACATGAGCGACCACGTTGTCGTGTCTCTTAACCCGAAGGATTCTTTGAGCGGTGTTAATACGGCTTTGACTTCGTCAACCAAAATCGGAGTAACGGTTTCGCGGAGGGAATGCTCACTCGATGAGGCTTCTGGAATGGTTGAGCACTCCCGCTCGAATAACGGTTTCCAAGCCCGCAAGAACTCCTCATCCTTAAAAGATCGCTCGGCAATGAGTCCCTCGTAAGAGAGATCACTGTCGAGGACTCTTTCGGCAACGGATTTAGGGTTGCGTTTATGGAGGTGTTGGAGGAAGTTGTAGATCTGGGCGCGCTGAGCGCGCTTGCTTCTTACCCCCTCCTTCACCACCGGTATCGAACGTTTTTTGAGCGTCCTATTTTTTGGAAAAATTCTATGGTACAGTTTTGTGAATCCGTCATGCTCCCTCAGCTAACGCCCTAGTCTCTGAATCAGAGATTTTGGGCAGCAAGCTGATGGCGTACTCAGAGATTTTTGGGTATGGATCGTCGGGGTTTTCGGTTGGCTGCAAAGGTGGTTCATGCGGTTTAGGTTCCTGCACAGATTCGTTCGGATCCTGCTCCATATCATTTGGCAATTCTCTTTCGCTTGGACCTAATAGCAAGAATCGTACGACCAGGTAGCAAAGGAACCAATTCAGCATCAGTGATGTCCTTAGGCGCCCCGAGCAGCACTCCAATTTCTTTCGAAGACCAGGTTCTCGTTCTTCCACCTGTTCGAGGTGGTGTCACTTGAGCCTGGTTGATGCGCAGATGGTGTTTGCGTCGAATTCCCAACACGAGCATCGGCAGGGGTGTCAGTGTGTTGATAGTTACCAGGTTTAGGGTTAGGGTTAGGGTTAGGGTTAGGGTTAGGGTTAGGGTTAGGGTTAGGGTTAGGGTTAGGGTTAGGGTTGGGGTTGGGGTTAGGGTTAGGGTTAGGGTTAGGGTTAGGGTTAGGGTTAGGGTTAGGGTTAGGGTTAGGGTTAGGGTTAGGGTTCGGACGTTAAGTAGTGTTTGTGATTACGGTTACGGTTGTGGTAGGGATTAAGGTTAGTGGAATTGGGTAGGGTTAGGGTATGGGTTAGGATTATGTTAATGGTTATGGTAAGATTAGGGTTAGGGTTAGTGTTAGGTTTGGGGTTGGGGTTAGGGTTAGGGTTAGGGTTAGGGGTTGCGGTTGGGGTTAGTGTTTGGGTTGGGGATAGTGGTAAAAGTTATGGTTGTGGTTAGGTTTAGGGTTGGGGTTGGTGTTTGGGGTAAGGGTTAGGGAGGTTTAGGGGGTTACTGCAGGGTAAGGGTAGGGTTGGGGTTAGGGTTAGGGTTAGGGCAGTGTTAGGCGTATGGGTTAGGGTTAGGGTTTGGGTTGAGGGTGGGTTGGGGTTGATGTAGAGGTTAGGTTTGGGGTTG
>JBBBDQ010031239.1:0-22470 GCA_037127315.1 Ascarosepion bandense | reverse complement strand
GAATTCTGATTAATATTAGTTCGCTAATTGTGTATTGAGAATTCTAATTGTGAATTGAGTATTCTGATTAATATTAGTTCGCTAAATGTGTATTGAGAATTCTAATTGTGAATGGAGTATTCTGATTAATATTAGTTCGCTAATTGTGTATTGAGAATTCTAATTGTGAATGGAGTATTCTGATTAATATTAGTTCGCTAATTGTGTATTGAGAATTCTAATTGTGAATGGAGTATTCTGATTAATATTAGTTCGCTAATTGTGTATTGAGAATTCTAATTGTGAATTGAGTATTCTGATTAATATTAGTTCGCTAATTGTGTATTGAGAATTCTAATTGTGAATTGAGTATTCTGATTAATATTAGTTCGCTAATTGTGTATTGAGAATTCTAATTGTGAATGGAGTATTCTGATTAATATTAGTTCGCTAATTGTGTATTGAGAATTCTAATTGTGAATGGAGTATTCTGATTAATATTAGTTCGCTAATTATGTATTGAGAATTCTAATTGTGAATGGAGTATTCTGATTAATATTAGTTCGCTAATTGTGTATTGAGAATTCTAATTGTGAATGGAGTATTCTGATTAATATTAGTTCGCTAATTGTGTATTGAGAATTCTAATTGTGAATGGAGTATTCTGATTAATATTAGTTCGCTAATTGTGTATTGAGAATTCTAATTGTGAATGGAGTATTCCGATTAATATTAGTTCGCTAATTGTGCGTTGAGAATTCTAATTGTGAATGGAGTATTCTGATTAATATTAGTTCGCTAATTGTGTATTGAGAATTCTAATTGTGAATGGAGTATTCTGATTGATATTAGTTCGCTAATTTTGTATTGAGAATTCTAATTGTGAATGGAGTATTCTGATTATTGGTTCGCTATTGTGTATTGAGAATTCTAATTGTGAATGGAGTATTCCGATTAATATTAGTTCGCTAATTATGCATTGAGAATTCTAATTGTGGATGGAGTATTCTAGTTAATATTAGTTCAACAATTGTGTGTTGAGAATTCTAATTGTGAATGGAGTATTCTGATTAATATTAGTTCCGCTAATTGTATATTGAGAATTCTAATTGTGAATGGAGTATTCTGATTAATATTAGTTCGCTAATTGCTGTTGAGAATTCTAATTGTGAATGGAGTATTCTAAGTTAATATTAGTTCGCTAATTGTGTATTGAAAATTCTAATTATAGATAAATTTATTCTGATTAATATTAGTTCGCTAATTGTATGAAATTCTAATTGTGAATGGGTCAATTCTGATTAATATTAGTTCGCTAATTGTGTATTGAGAATTCTAATTGTGAATGGAGTATTCTGATTAATATTGGTTCGCTAATTGTGTGTTGAGAATTCTGATTGTGAATGGAAGTATTCTGATTAATATTAGTTCTTCATTAAACATTGAGGAATTCTAATTGTGAATGAATGTTCTGATTAATGTTGGTTCGCTAATTTGTGCATTGAGAATTCTAATTGTGAATGGAGTATTCTGATTAATATTGGTTTCACTAATTGTGTGAAGATTCTGGTGTGAATGGAGTATTCTGATTAATATTGAATTCGCTAATTGTGTAGTGAGAATTCTAATTGTGAATGGAGTATTCTGATTAATATTAGTTCTTCGAATTTATTGTGTTGAGAATTCTCATTGTGAATGAATGTTCAATTCATCTTCAGTTCCTGCAATGTGTATTGAGAATTCTAATTGTGAATGGAGTATTCTGATTAATATTAGTTCGCTAATTGTGTATTGAAAATTCTAATTGCACCAAATGGAGTATTCAATTAATATTAGTTCATAATTGTGTATTGAGAATTCTAATTGTGAATGGAGTATTCTGATTAATATTAGTTCGCTAATTGTATGTTGAAATTCTAATTGTGAATGGAGTATTGATTAATATTAGTTCGCTAATTGTGTGTTGAGAATTCTAATTGTGAATGAGTATTCTGATTAATATTAGTTCGTAATTGTGCTTGTTGAGAATTCTAATTTGTGAATGGGTATTCTGATTAATATTAGTTCACTAATTGTAGCAATAGAAATTCTAATTTTGAATGGGTATTCATAATATTAGTTCGTTGGTGTGTGGTAATTCTAATTGTGAATGGAGTATTCTGATTAATATTAGTTCGCTAATTGTGTGTTGAAATTCTAATTGTAGATTAGGTATTCTGATTAATATTAGTTCGCTAATTATGTGTTGGAAATTCTAATTTTGAATAGATATTCTGAGTTAATATTAGTTCGCTAATTTATTATTGAGAATTCTAATTGTGAATGGAGTATTCTGATTAATATTAGTTCGTGGTGTGTATTGAGAATTCTAATTGTGAATGGAGTATTCAATTAATATTAGTTTCGCTATTTGTGTATTGAAAATTCTAATTGTGAATGGAAGTATTCTGGTCATATTAGTTCGCTAATTGTGTAGAAATTCTAATTTTGAATGGAGTATTCTGCATAATATTGGTTCGTTAATTGTGTTGAGAATTCTAATTGTGAATGGAAGATATTCTACAGTTAATATTAGTTCGCTAATTGTGTATTGAGAATTCTAATTGTAGATGGGTCTTCTGATTAATAGTTCGCTAATTGTGTATTGAGAATTCTAATTGTGAATGGTGTATTCTGATTAATATTAGTTCGCTAATTGTTTTATTGAGAATTCTAATTGTAGATGGAGTATTCTGATTAATATTAGTTTCGCTAATTGTATATGTTGAGAATTCTAATTTTGAATGGAGTATTCTGCATAATATTAGTTCGTTAATTGTGTATTGAGAATTCTAATTGTAGATAGGTGTTCTGATTAATATTAGTTCGCTAATTGTGTGTTGAGAATTCTAATTGTGAATTGAGTATTCTGATTAATAGATTTTCGCTAATTGTGTTGAAAATTCTAATTTTGAATGGAGTATTCTGATTAATATTAGTTTCGCTAATTGTGTATTGAGAATTCTAATTGTGATGATATTCTGATTAATATTAGTTCGCTAATTGTGTAGTAGAATTCTAATTGTGAATGGGCTATTCTGATTGTAGTTCGCTAATTGTGTTAAGAATTCTAATTGTGAATACCTAGATATTCTGATTAATATTGGTTCGCTAATTGTGTATTGAGAATTCTAATTGTGAATGGAGTATTCTGATTAATATTAGTTCGCTAATTGTGTATTGAGAATTCTAATTGTGAATTGAGTATTCTGATTAGTATTAGTTCGCTAATTGTGTATTGAGAAGATTCTAATTTATGAATTGAATAATACAGTTAATATTAGTTCGCTAATTGTGTATTGAGAATTCTAATTGTGAATTGAGTATTCTGATTAATATTAGTTCGCTAATTGTGTATTGAGAATTTCATTTGAATTGAGTATTCTGATTAGTATTAGTTCGCTAATTGTGTATAGAGAATTCTAATTGTAGATTGAGTATTCTGATTAATATTAGTTCGCCGTTATTATTGTTAGAGAATTCTAATTGTGAATTGAGTATTCAGTTAATATTAGTTCGCTAATTGTGTATTGAGAAATTCTAATTGTGAATTAGGTATTCTGATTAATATTAGTTCGCTAATTGTGTATTGGGAATTCTAATTGTGTATTGAGTATTCTGATTAATATTAGTTCGCTAATTGTGTATTGAGAATTCTAATTGTGAATGGAGTATTCTGATTAATATTAGTTCGCTAATTGTGTATTGAGAATTCTAATTGTGAATGGAGTATTCTGATTAATATTAGTTCGCTAATTGTGTATTGAGAATTCTAATTGTGAATGGAGTATTCTGATTAATATTAGTTCGCTAATTGTGTATTGAGAATTCTAATTGTGAATGGAGTATTCTGATTAATATTAGTTCGCTAATTGTGTATTGAGAATTCTAATTGTGAATGGAGTATTCTGATTAATATTAGTTCGCTAATTGTGTGTTGAGAATTCTAATTGTGAATGGAGTATTCTGATTAATATTAGTTCGCTAATTGTGTATTGAGAATTCTAATTGTGAATGGAGTATTCTGATTAATATTAGTTCGCTAATTGTGTATTGAGAATTCTAATTTTGAATGGAGTATTCTGCATAATATCAGTTCGTTAATTGTGTATTGAGAATTCTAATTATGAATGGAGTATTCTGGATTAATATTGTCTATTAATTGTGTGTTGAGAATTCTAATTGTGAATGGAGTATTCTGATTAATATTAGTTCGTTAATTGCATTAGAATAATTTTTAATGGAGTATTCTGATTAATATTAGTTCACCAGTATTGGTAGTTCAATTTTGAATCGAGTATTCTGACAATATTAGTTCTATGAATATGTATTGAGAATTTAATTGTGAATGGAGTATTCTGATTAATAGTTTAGTTCAATTGTGTATTGAGAATTCTAATTGTGTATGAGTATTCTGATTTTAATATTAGTTCAAGCACTGTGTATTGAGAATTCTAATTAAATGGAGGTCTGGACAATATGAATGCTGGTTTGTGGCATTGGTAATTTTAATTGTGAATGGAGTATTCTGATTAATATTAGTTCGCTAATTGTGTGTTGAGAATTTTAATTGTGGAATGGAGTATTCTGACATTATTAGTTCTAGTTAATTGTGTGGCGCTGTAGGAATTTTAATGCCAGGAATGGAGTATTCTGATTAATATTAGTTCACAATTTGTATTGAGAATTCTAATTGTAATGGAGTATTCTGATTATCATTATTCGTTAATTGTGTGTTGAGAATTTAATTGCATCGGAGTATCTTGATTAATATTAGTTCGCTAATTGTGTGTTGAGAATTCTAATTGTGAATGGAGTATTCTGATTAATATTAGTTCGCTAATTGTGTATTTAGAATTCGAACAGAATGGAGTATTCTGATTAATATTAGTTCTGCCAATTTGTATTGAGAATTCTAATTGTGAATGGAGTATTCTGATTAGTATTAGTTCGCTAATTGTGTTGAGAATTCTAATTGTGAAAATGGCGATTCTGATTAATAGTTCGCTTTAATTGCATGAGAATTCAATTGTGAATGGAGTATTCTGATTAATATTAGTTCGCTAATTGTGTATTGAGAATTCTAATTGTGAATGGAGTATTTTGATTAATATTAGTTTTATTAATTGTGTTGAGAATTTTAATTGTGAATGGAGTATTCTGATTAATATTAGTCTACAATTGTGTGTTGAGAATTCTAATTGTGAATGGAGTATTCTGATTAATATTAATTATTAATTGTGTTGAGAATTCTAATTGTGAATGGAGTATCTCTGATTACTATTAGTTCGCTAATTGTGTATTGAGAATTTAATTGTGAATGGAGTATTCTGATTAATATTAGTTCGCTAATTGTGGCGTTGAGAATTTAATTTTAATTTATACTGATTATTATTATTAGTTCTGCTAATTGTGTGTTGAGAATTCTAATTGTGAATGGAGTATTCCTGGATTAATATTAGTTCGCTAATTGTGTATTGAGAATTTAATTGTGAATTATATTCTATTTAATATTAGTTCGCTAATTGTGTATTGAGAATTCTAATTGTGGAATGGAGTATTCTGATTAATATTAGTTCGCTTACCAGTATTGAATCTTCTAATTGTAATTTGTTGCTCTGATTAATATTAGTTCGCTAATTGTGCAGTTGAGAATTCTAATTGTGAATGGAGTATTCTTGATTAATATTAGTTCGCTAATTGTGTGTTGAGAATTTCTAATTGTGAATGGAGTATTCTGATTAATATTAGTTCTTGTTTAATTGTACGAATTCAAATTGTAATTGAGTATTCTGATTAATATTAGTTCACAATTTCAGTGTATTGAGAATTCTAATTGTGAATGGAGTATTTCGATTAATATTAGTTCGCTAATTGGTGTATTGAGAATTCAAATTGTGAATTGAGTATTCTGATTAATATTAGTTCGCTAATTGTGTATTGAGAATTCTAATTGTGAATGGAGTATTCTGATTAATATTAATTCTACAATTGTGTATGAGAATTCAAATTGTGAATTATATTCCTTGATTAATATTGTCTGCTAATTGTGTATTGGTTAAATTCTAATTGTGAATGGAGTATTCTGATTAATATTAGTCTGCTAATTGTGTATTGAGAATTCTAATTGTGAATGGGAGTATTCTGATTAGCGATAGTTCAAGTTAATTGTGTATTGAGAATTTTTAATTGTGAATTGAGTATCTTGATTAATATTAGTTCTTTGCTAATTGTGTATTGAGAATTCTAATTGTGAATGGAGTATTCTATCAATATTAGTTCGCTTAATTGTGTATTGAGAATTTAATTGTGAATTGAGTATTCTGATTAATATTAGTTCGCTAATTGTGCATTGAGAATTCTAATTGTGAATGGAGTATTCTGATTAATATTAGTTCGCTAATTGTGTATTGAGAATTCTAATTGTGAATGGAGTATTCTGGATTAATATTAGTTCAATTGTGGTATTGAGAATTCTAATTGTGAATTGAGTATTCTGATTAATATTAGTTCAGTTTAATTGTGCATTGAGAATTTAATTGTGAATGGAGTATTCTGATTAATATATTAGTTTAACAAAGTTGGAGAATTTAATTGTGAATGTGGAGAGTCTTGATTATTAGTTCGCTAATTGTATTGAGAATTCTAATCAGAATGGAGTATCTTTACTTTAATTATTAGTTCGCCAATCGTATTGAGAATCGGACTAGAATGGAGTATTCTGATTAGTATATTTTACAATTGTGTATTGAGAATTTAATTGCATTGAGACCATTTTATTAGTTCAATTCAGCATTGGCACTGACCAGAATGGAGTATTCTGATTATTATTAGTCTGCCAATTGTGTATTGAGTAATTCTAATTGTGAATGGAGTATTCTGATTAATATTAGTTCGCTAATTGTGTATTGAGAATTCTAATTGTGAATGAGTATTCTGATTAATATTAGTTTGCTAATTGTGGTATTGAGGAATTTAATTGTGAATTGAGTATTCTGATTAATATTAGTTCGCTAATTGTGTATTGAGAAATTCTAATTGTGAATGGAGTATTCTGATTAATATTAGTTCGCTAATTGTGTATTGAGAATTCTAATTGTGAATTGAGTATTCTGATTAATATTAGTTCAAGCATCAGTACTTTGTAATTTAACGAATGGAGTATTCTGATTAATATTAGTTCGTTTAATTGTGTATTGAGAATTTAATCAGAATGGAGTATTCTGATTAATATTAGTTCGCCAATTGTGTGTTGAGAATTTAATTGTGAATGGAGTATTCTGATTAATATTAGTTCGTTAATTGTGTATTTTAGGAATTTAATTTTAATGGAGTATCTTGACAATATTAGTTCAATTTGTGCATTGGTAATTCAACGGTGGAATGGAGTATTCTGATTAATATTAGTTTAATTGTGGCATTGGTGAAATTTAATTGTGAATGGGAGTATTCTGATTTCAATATTAGTTCACAATTGTGTATTGAGTAACTCAAATTTTGAAATGGAGTATCTTGATTAATATTAGTTCGCTAATTCAGTGTTGAGAATTTAATTGTGAATGGAGTATTCTGGATTAATATTAGTTCACAATTTGTGGCTGGAGAATTTCAATTGTGAATGGAGTATCTCTGATTACTATTAGTTCGTATTAATTGTGTATTGAGAATTTAATCAGGAATGGAGTATTCTGATTAATATTAGTTCGTTAATTGTATTGAGAATTCTAATTGTGAATGGAGTATTCTGATTAATATTAGTTCGCTAATTGTGCATTGAGTGTCTTAATTCGTACTGAGTATTCGATTGGTCATTAGTTCGCCAATTGTGTGTTGAGAATTCTAATTGTGAAATGGAGTATTCTGATTAATATTAGTTCACAATTATGTATTGAGAATTTACTATGAAAATGGGATATTCTGATTAATATTGTCCTCGCTAATTGTGTATTGAGAATTCTAATTTTGAATGGGAGTATTCTGTATAATATTAATTCGTTAATTGTATTGAGAATTCTAATGAATGTATATCTTTACTAATATTGCTCACATCACGTGTTGAGAAATCTTTAATTGTGAATTGAGTATTCTGATTAATATTAGTTCGCTTAATTATGTGTTGAGAATTCTAATTTTGAATGGAGTATTCTGATTAATATTAGTTCGCTAATTGTGTATTGTGAATTCTAATTGTGAATGGAGTATTCTGATTAATATTAGTTCGCTAATTGTGTATTGAGAATTCTAATTGTGAATGGAGTATTCTGATTAATATTAGTTCGCTAATTGTGTATTGAGAATTTAATTGTGAATTGAGTATTCTGATTAGTATTAGTTCGCTAATTGTGTATTGAGAATTCTAATTGTGAATTGAGTATTCTGATTAATATTAGTTCGCTGATTGTGTATTGAGAATTCTAATTGTGAATGGAGTATTCTGATTAATATTAGTTCGCTGATTGTGTATTGAGAATTCTAATTGTGAATGGAGTATTCTGATTAATATTAGTTCGCTAATTGTGTATTGAGAATTCTAATTGTGAATGGAGTGTATTCTGATTAATATTAGTTCGCTAATTGTGTATTGAGAATTCTAATTTTGAATGGAGTATTCTGTATAATATTAGTTCGTTAATTGTGTATTGAGAATTCTAATTGTGAATGGAGTATTCTGATTAATATTAATTGCTAATTGTGTATTGGAGAATTCTAATTGTGAATTGAGTATTCTGATTAATATTAGTTCGCTAATTGTGTATTGAGAATTCTAATTGTGAATGGAGTATTCTGATTAATATTAGTTCGCTAATTGTGTATTGAGAATTTAATTGTGAATTGGAGTATTCTGATTAATATTAGTTCGCTAATTGTGTATTGAGAATTTAATTGTGAATGGAGTATTCTGATTAATATTAGTTCGCTAATTGTGTATTGAGAATTCTAATTAGAATGGAGTATTCTGATTAATATTAGTTCGCTAATTGTGTGTTGAGGAATTCTAATTGTGAATGGAGTATTCTGATTATGGCTAGTTCGCTAATTGTGTATTGAGAATTCTAATTGTGGAATGGAGTATTCTGATTAATATTAGTTCGCTAATTGTGTGTTGAGAATTCTAATTGTGAATGGAGTATTTTGATTAATATTAGTTCGCTAATTGTGTATTGAGAATCTCTAATTGTGAATGGAGTATTCTGATTAATATTAGTTCGCTAATTGTGTGTTGAGAATTTCAATTGTGAATGGAGTATTTTGATTAATATTAGTTCGCTAATTGTGTGTTGAGAATTCTAATTGTGAATGGAGTATTCTGATTAATATTAGTTCGCTAATTGTGTGTTGAGAGAATTTAATTGTGAATGGAGTATTCTGGATTAATATTAGTTCGCTAATTGTGTATTGAGAATTCTAATTGTGAATGGAGTATTCTGATTAATATTAGTTCGCTAATTGTGTATTGAGAATTCTAATTGTGAATGGAGTATTCTGATTAATATTAGTTCGCTAATTGTGTATTAAGAATTCTAATTGTGAATGGAGTATTCTGATTAATATTAGTTCGCTAATTGTGTGTTGAGAATTCTAATTGTGAATGGAGTATTCTGATTAATATTAGTTCGCTAATTGTGTATTGAGAATTCTAATTGTGAATGGAGTATTGTGATTAATATTAGTTCGCTAATTGTGTATTGAGAATTCTAATTTTGAATGGAGTATTCTGCATAATATTAATTCGTTAATTGTGTATTGAGAATTCTAATTGTGAATGGAGTATTCTGATTAATATTAGTTCGCTAATTGTGTGTTGAGAATTCTAATTGTGAATTGAGTATTCTGATTAATATTAGTTCGCTAATTATGTGTTGAGAATTCTAATTTTGAATGGAGTATTCTGATTAATATTAGTTCGCTAATTGTGTATTGAGAATTCTAATTGTGAATGGAGTATTCTGATTAATATTAGTTCGCTAATTGTGTATTGAGAATTCTAATTGTGAATGGAGTATTCTGATTAATATTAGTTCGCTAATTGTGTATTGAGAATTCTAATTGTGAATTGAGTATTCTGATTAGTATTAGTTCGCTAATTGTGTATTGAGAATTCTAATTGTGAATTGAGTATTCTGATTAATATTAGTTCGCTGATTGTGTATTGAGAATTCTAATTGTGAATGGAGTATTCTGATTAATATTAGTTCGCTGATTGTGTATTGAGAATTCTAATTGTGAATGGAGTATTCTGATTAATATTAGTTCGCTAATTGTGTATTGAGAATTCTAATTGTGAATGGAGTATTCTGATTAATATTAGTTCGCTAATTGTGTATTGAGAATTCTAATTTTGAATGGAGTATTCTGCATAATATTAGTTCGTTAATTGTGTATTGAGAATTCTAATTGTGAATGGAGTATTCTGATTAATATTAGTTCGCTAATTGTGTGTTGAGAATTCTAATTGTGAATTGAGTATTCTGATTAATATTAGTTCGCTAATTGTGTGTTGAGAATTCTAATTTTGAATGGAGTATTCTGATTAATATTAGTTCGCTAATTGTGTATTGAGAATTCTAATTGTGAATGGAGTATTCTGATTAATATTAGTTCGCTAATTGTGTATTGAGAATTCTAATTGTGAATGGAGTATTCTGATTAATATTAGTTCGCTGATTGTGTAATGAGAATTCTAATTGTGAATGGAGTATTCTGATTAATATTAGTTCGCTAATTGTGAATGGAGTATTCTGATTAATATTAGTTCGCTAATTGTGTGTTGAGAATTCTAATTGTGAATTGAGTATTCTGATTAATATTAGTTCGCTAATTGTGTGTTGAGAATTCTAATTTTGAATGGAGTATTCTGATTAATATTAGTTCGCTAATTGTGTATTGAGAATTCTAATTGTGAATGGAGTATTCTGATTAATATTAATTCGCTAATTGTGTATTGAGAATTCTAATTGTGAATGGAGTATTCTGATTAATATTAGTTCGCTGATTGTGTATTGAGAATTCTAATTGTGAATGCAGTATTCTGATTAATATTAGTTCGCTAATTGTGTATTGAGAATTCTAATTGTGAATGGAGTATTCTGATTAATATTAGTTCGCTAATTGTGTATTGAAATTCTAATTTTGAATGGAGTATTATGCATAATATTAGTTCGTTAATTGTGTATTGAGAATTCTAATAATTGTAGATGAGTATTCTGATTAATATTAGTTTCGCTGTTAATTCTAATTGTGAATTGAGTATTCTGATTAATATTGGTTCGCTAATTGTGTGTTGAGAATTCTAATTTTGAATGGAGTATTCTGATTAATATTAGTTCGCTAATTGTGTATTGAGGAATTCTAATTGTGAATGGAGTATTCTGATTAATATTAGTTTTGCTAATTGTGTATTGAGAATTCTAATTGTGAATGGAGTATTCTGATTAATATTAGTTCGCTAATTGTGTCTGTTAAATTCTAATTGTGAATGGAGTATTCTGATTAATATTAGTTCGCTAATTGTGTGGAGAATTCTAATTGTGAATGGAGTATTCTGATTAATATTAGTTCGCTAATTGTGTATTGAGAATTCTAATTGTGAATGGAGTATTCTGATTAATATTAGTTCGCTAATTGTGTATTGAGAATTCTAATTTTGAATGGAGTATTCTGCATATTAGTTCGTTGACCGTATTATTGAGAGTCTAATTGTGAATGGAGTATTATGATTAATATTAGTTCGCTAATTGTGTGTTGAGAATTCTAATTGTGAATGGAGTATTCTGATTAATATTAGTTCGTTAATTGTGTATTGAGAATTCTAATTTTTAATGGAGTATTTCTGATTAATATTAGTTCATTAATTGTGTATTGAGAATTCTAATTTTTAGATGGAGTATTCTGATTAATATTAGTTCGCTAATTGTGTATTGAGAATTCTAATTGAATGGAGTATTCGAGTTAATATTAGTTCGCTAATTGTGTATTGAGAATTCTAATTGCAGATGGAGTATTCTGATTAATATTAGTTCGCTAATTGTGTGTTAGAATTCTAATTGTGAATGGAATATTCTGATTAATATTAGTTAAAAGCTAATTGTGTATTGAGAATTCTAATTGTGAATGGAGTGATAATTAATATTAGTTCGCTAATTGCTATTGTTGAGAATTCTAATTGTGAATGGAGTATTTTGATTAATATTAGTTCGCTAATTGTGTATTGAGAATTCTAATTGTGAATGGAATATTTCTGATTAATATTAGTTTCGCTAATTTATGGTGAAATTCCTAATTTGTGAATGGAGTAATTTTGATTAATATTAGTTTCGCTAATTGTCATGTGAAATTCTAATTGTGAATGAATTATTCTGATTAATATTAGTTCGCTAATTGTGTGTTGAAATTTCTAATTGTGAATGGGTATTTTGTACTTGCTATGATTAATATTAGTTCGCTAATTGTGTATTGAGAATTCTAATTGTGAATGGAGTATTCTGATTAATATTAGTTCGCTAATTGCGTATTTGAGAATTCTAATTGTGAATGGAGTATTCTGATTAATATTAGTTCGCTAATTGTGTGTTGAGAATTCTAATTGTGAATGGAGTATTCTGATTAATATTAGTTCGCTAGTTGTGTGTTGAGAATTTCTAATTGTGTATGGAGTATTCTGATTAATATTAGTTCGCTAGGTATGTATTGAGAAGTCTAATTGTGAATGGGAGTATTCTGATTAATATTAGTTCGCTAATTGTGTGTTGAAATTCAATAATTGTGAATGGAGTATTCGGTTAATATTAGTTCGCTAATTGTGTGTTGAAATTCTAATTGTGAATGTGATATTCTGATTAATATTAGTTCCGCTAATTGTGTATTGAGAATTCTAATTGTGAATGAGGTATTCTGATTAATATTAGTTCGCTAATTGTGTTGAGAATTCTAATTGTAGATGGAGTATTCTGATTAATATTAGTTCGCTAATTGTGTATTAGGAATTCTAATTGTGAATGGAGTATTCTGGTTAATATTAGTTCGCTAATTGTGTATTGAGAATTCTGGTGTTGAATGAGGTATTCTGATTATCATTAGTTCGCTAATTGTGTTGAGAATTCTAATTGTGAATGGAGTATTCTGATTATCCTTGGACATTCAACTAATTGTGTAGCTGAGAGTCTAATTGTGAATGGAGTATTCATTAATATTAGTTCCTTAATTGTGTTGGGAATTCTAATTGTGGACCGATATTCTGATTAATATTAGTTATTGTTGTGTGGTGAGAATTCATTGTAGATAGGTATTCTGATTAATATTAGTTCGCTAATTGTGTATTGAGAATTCTAATTGTGAATGGAGTATTGATTAATATTAGTTCGCTAATTGTGTAATTGAGAATTCTAATTTTGAATGGAGTATTCTGCATAATATTAATTCGTTAATTGTGTATTGAGAATTCTAATTGTGAATGGAGGTATTCTGATTAATATTAGTTCATAACTAATTGTGTGTTGAGAATTCTAATTATATGAGATTGAGTATTCAAGTTAATATTGGTTCCGCTAATTATATGGTAAGAATTCTAATTTTGAATGGAGTATTCTGATTAATATTAGTTCGCTAATTGTGTATTGAGAATTCTAATTGTGAATGGAGTATTCTGATTAATATTAGTTCGCTAATTGTGTATTGAGAATTCTAATTGTGAATGGAGTATTCTGATTAATATTAGTTCGCTAATTGTGTATTGAAATTCTAATTGTGAATTGAGTATTCTGATTAGTATTAGTTCGCTAATTGTGTATTGAGAATTCTAATTGTGAATTGAGTATTCTGATTAATATTAGTTCGCTGATTGTGTATTGAGAATTCTAATTGTGAATGGAGTATTCTGATTAATATTAGTTCGCTGATTGTGTATTGAGAATTCTAATTGTGAATGGAGTATTCTGATTAATATTAGTTTCACTAATTGTGTATTGAGAATTCTAATTGTGAATGGAGTATTCTGATTAATATTAGTTCGCTAATTGTGTATTGAGAATTTCTAATTTTGAATGGATATTCTGCATAATATTAGTTCGTTAATTGTGTATTGAGAATTCTAATTGTGAATGGAGTATTCTGATTAATATTGGTTCGCTAATTGTGTTAATTTTGAGAATTCTAATTGTGAATTGAGTATTCTGATTAATATTAGTTCGCTAATTGTGTTGAGAATTCTAATTTTGAATGGAGTATTCTGATTAATATTTCATCCATTGTGCTCTTTAAAATTTAATTGTGAATGGAGTATTTCTGATTAATATTGGTTCATTAGATGCGCATTGAAATTCTGTTATTAGTGGGTATTTCTAAACAGTTAATATTAGTTTAACTAATTGCTTGTATTTGAGAATTCTAATTGGCGAATGAATATTCTGGTTAATATTAGTTCGCTAATTGTGTTGAAATTCTAATTGTGAATGGAGAGTGTTGATTAATATTAGTTCGCTAATTGTGTATTTGAAATTTAATTGTGAATTGAGTAATTATGGTTAATATTAGTTTAATAATTGTGTATTAATTCTAAAGTGTGAATGGAGTATTCTGATTAATATTAGTTCGCTGATTGTGTATTGAGAATTCTAATTGTGAATTGAGTATTCTGATTAATATTAGTTTAACTAATATTGCTGTATTAGGAATTCTAATTGTGAATGGAGTATTCTGATTAATATTAGTTCTGTTCGTTAATACATTGAGAATTCAATAATTGTGAATGGAGTATTCTGATTAATATTAGTTCGCTAATTGTGTGTTAGAAGTCTAATTATGAATGGGGTTATTCTGATTAATATTAGTTCGTTAATTGTGTATTGAGAATTCTAATTATGAATGGAGTATTCTGATTAATATTGGTTTTGCTATTGTGGTAAGTTTCTAATTGTGAATGGAGTATTCTGAATTAATATTAGTTCGCTAATTGTGTATTGAGAATTCTAATTCATAGAATGGAGTATTCTGATTAATATTAGTTCGCTAATTGTGTATTGAGAATTCTAATTTTGAATGGAGTATTTATTGATTAATATTAGTTCGCTAATTGTGTGTTGAGAATTCTAATTGTGAATGGAGTATTCTGATTAATATTAGTTCGCTAATTGTGTATTGAAGTCTAATTGTGAATGGATATTGATTAATATTAGTTCGCTAATTGTGTATTGAAATTCTAATTGTGAATGGAGTATTCTGATTAATATTAGTTCGCTAATTGTGTATTGAGAATTCTAATTGTGAATGGAGTATTCTAATTAATATTAGTTCGCTAATTGTGTATTGAGAATTCTAATTGTGAATTAGGTATTCTGATTAATATTAGTTCGCTAATTGTGTATTTGAGAATTCTAATGTGAATGGGTATTCTGATTAATATTAGTTCGCTAATTGTGTATTGAGAATTCTAATTGTGAATGGAGTATTGTGATTAATATTAGTTCGCTAATTGTGTATTGAGAATTCTAATTTTGAATGAATTATTCTGCATAATATTAATTCGTTAATTGTGTATTGAGAATTCTAATTGTGAATGGAGTATTCTGATTAATATTAGTTCGCTAATTGTGTGTTGAGAATTCTAATTGTGAATTGAGTATTCTGATTAATATTAGTTCGCTAATTATGTGTTGAGAATTCTAATTTTGAATGGAGTATTCTGATTAATATTAGTTCGCTAATTGTGTATTGAGAATTCTAATTGTGAATGGAGTATTCTGATTAATATTAGTTCGCTAATTGTGTATTGAGAATTCTAATTGTGAATGGAGTATTCTGATTAATATTAGTTCGCTAATTGTATGAGAATTCTAATTGTGGATGGAGTATTCTGATTAGTATTAGTTCGCTAATTGTGTATTGAGAATTCTAATTGTGAATTGGTATTCTGATTAATATTAGTTCGCTGATTGTGTATTGAGAATTCTAATTGTGAATGGAGTATTCTGATTAATATTAGTTCATGGATTGTGTATTGAGAATTCTAATTGTAGATGGAGTATTCTGATTAATATTAGTTCGCTAATTGTGTATTGAGAATTCTAATTGTGAATGGAGTACAGTTAATATTAGTTCGCTAATTGTGTATTGAAATTCTAATTTTGAATGGAGTATTCTGCATAATATTAGTTCGTTAATTGTATTGAGACTTCTAATTGTGAATGGAGTATTCTGATTAATATTAGTTCGCTAATTGTGTGTTGAGGAATTCTAATTGTGAATTGAGTATTCTGATTAATATTAGTTCGCTAATTGTGTGTTGAAATTCTAATTTTGAATGGAGTATTCTGATTAATATTAGTTCGCTTATAAAATTTAACACCTTTGAAATTCATTGAATAGTATAACTGATTAATATTAGTTCGCTAATTGTGTATTGAAAATTAATTGTGAATGAGGTATTCTGATTAATATTAGTTCGCTAATTGTGTATTGAGAATTCTAATTGTGAATGGAGTATTCTGATTAATATTAGTTCGCTAATTGTGTGTGGAGAATTCTAATTGTGAATGGAGTATTCTGATTAATATTAGTTCGCTAATTGTGTATTGAGAATTCTAATTGTGAATGGAGTATTCTGATTAATATGATTATGAGTGACGTCGAAATTCTAATTTTGAATGGAGTATTCATAATATTAGTTCGTTATTGTACCTTTGAGAATTCTAATTGTGAATGGAGTATTATGATTAATATTAGTTTCGCTAATTGTGTG
Organism: Ascarosepion bandense; assembly: GCA_037127315.1. Classification (NCBI taxonomy): domain Eukaryota; kingdom Metazoa; phylum Mollusca; class Cephalopoda; order Sepiida; family Sepiidae; genus Ascarosepion; species Ascarosepion bandense. The sequence continues at coordinate 5,720 of JBBBDQ010031239.1, read as the reverse complement.
TTGAGAATTCTAATTGTGAATGGAGTATTCTGATTAATATTAGTTCGTTAATTGTGTATTAGAATTTTAATTTTTAATGGAGTATTCTGATTAATATTAGTTCGTTAATTGTGTATTGAGAATTCTAATTTTGAATGGAGTATTCTGATTAATATTAGTTCGCTAATTGTGTATTGAGAATTCTAATTGTGAATGGAGTATTCTGATTAATATTAGTTCGCTAATTGTGCAGCTGAGAATTCTAATTGTGAATGGAGTATTCTGATTAATATTAGTTCACTAATTGTGTTGAGAATTCTAATTGTGAATGGAGTATTCTGATTAATATTAGTTCGCTAATTGTGTATTGAGAATTCTAATTGTGAATACTTGATATTCATTCATCTAGATACTAATTGTGTGTTGGAGAATTCTAATTGTGAATGATACTGATTCATATTGATTCACTAATTGTGTGAGAATTCTAATTGTGAATGGAGTCTTCTGATTAATATTAGTTCTTAATTGTGTGAAATTCATTACCTGAATGAATCACTTTGATTCATCTTCGTTTCGCTAATTGTGTGCCAGAATTCTAATTGTGAATGGAGTATTCTGATTAATATTAGTTCGCTAATTGTGTGTTGAGAATTCTAATTGTGAATGGAGTATTCTGATTAATATTCGTTCGCTAATTGTGTATTGAGAATTCTAATTGTGAATGGAGTATTCTGATTAATATTAGTTCGCTAATTGTGTTGAGAATTCTAATTGTGAATGGAGTATTTTGATTAATATTGAATAACTAATTGTTGTATGAAAATTAATTGTGAATGGGTATTCCAGTTAATATCGTTCGCTAATTGTGGTTGAAAATTAATTGTGTATGGAGTATTCTGATTAATATTAGTTCGCTAATTGTGTATTGAGAATTCTAATTGTGAATGGAGTATTCTGATTAATATTAGTTCGCTAATTGTGTGTTGAATTCATTATGAATGGAGTATTCTGATTAATATTAGTTCGCTAATTGTGTATTAGGAGTCCTAATTGTACGATAGATGTTCTGATTAATATTAGTTCGCTAATTTTAATATTGAGAATTCTAATTGTGAATGGAGTATTCTGATTAATATTAGTTCGCTAATTGTGGTGAGAATTCTAATTGTGAATGGAATATTCTGATTAATATTAGTTCGCTAATTGTGTATTGAGAATTCTATTACGTTGATATAGTTAATATTTGTTCGCTAATTGTGTATTGAGAATTCATTGCGAATGGAGTATTCGAATTTCATATTGGTTCGCTATTATAACAAGTACATTGTGACTAGGATATAGTTAATATTGGTTCGCTAATTGTGAGAATTCTAATTGCATGAGCCAGTATTCTGATTAATATTAGTTCGCTAATTGTGTATTGAGAATTCTAATTTTGAATGGAGTATTCTGCATAATATTAGTTCGTTAATTGTGTATTGGGAATTAATTGGGATGAGTATTCTGATTAATACTAGTTCGCTAATTGTGTGCAAAATTCTAATTGTGAATGGAGTATTCTGATTAATATTAGTTCGCTAATTGTGTGGTAAATTCTAATTGTGAATGGAATATTCTGATTAATATTAGTTCACTAATTGTGTATTGAGAATTCTATTGTGAATGATGTTCGAATTAATATTCGTTATATTGCTGCTGAAAATTCTAATTTTGAATGGAAGTACTATACTTAATATTAGTTCGTTAATTGTGTATTGAGAATTCTAATTGTGAATGGAGTATTCTGATTAACTCTATACGTTTCAACTAATTGCTGTTGAAATTCTAATTTTGAATGATATTGATTAATATTAGTTCGCTAATTGTGTATTGAGAATTCTAATTTTGAATGGAGTATTCTGATTAATATTAGTTAGCTAATTGTGTATTGAGAATTCTAATTGTGAATGGAGTATTCTGATTAATATTAGTTCCTTGTTGTAATTCATTGTTAATACGATGCTGAATTCATCTTCGTTCACTATTTGTGTATTGAAATTAATTGCGAATGGAGTATTCTGATTAATACTAGTTACTAATTGTGTATTGGGAAATTATTACGAGATGGAGTATTCACCGTTAATATGCGTTCCCCCTTTCATTGCCTTCTTCGAGAATTCTAATTGTGAATGGAGTATTCCAATTCATATTAGTTTCACTAATTGTGTATTGAGAATTCTAATTGTGAATGGAGTATTCTGATTAATATTAGTTCGCTAATTGTGTATTGAGAATTCTAATTTAGCCAGATAAGGTATTCTGATTAATATTAGTTCGCTAATTGTGTGTTGAGAATTCTAATTGTGAATGGAGTATTCTGATTAATATTAGTTCGCTAATTGTATGTGAAATTCTATTGTAGATGATATGATTAATATTAGTTCGCTAATTGTGTATTGAAATTTCATTATGAATGATGTAGTTAATATTAGTTCGCTAATTGTGTGTTGAGAATTCTAATTGTGAATGGAGTATTCTGATTAATATTAGTTCACTTCAATTGTGTAAATTCTAATTGTGAATGGAGTATTCTGATTAATATTAGTTCGCTAATTGTGTATTGAGAATTCTATTTGAATGGAGTATTCTGCATAATATTAGTTCGTTAATTGTGTAGTGAGAATTCTAATTGTGAATGGAGTATTCTGATTAATATTAGTTCGCTAATTGTGTGTTGAGAATTCTAATTGTGAATGGAGTATTCTGATTAATATTGGTTCAGCTAATTGTGTATTCGGGGAATTCTAATTGTGAATGGAGTATTGTGATTAATATTAGTTTAGCTAATTGTGTATTGAGAATTCTAATTGTGAATGGAGTATTCTGATTAATATTAGTTCACTATCATTATAGAATTCTAATTGTGAATGGGTATTCAGTTAATATTGAACAACTAATTGTTGCAAATTAAATTTTGAATGATATGTATAATATTAGTTCGTTAATTGTGTATTGAGGAATTCTAATTGTGAATGGAGTATTCTGATTAATATTAGTTCGCTAATTGTGTGAGAATTCTAATTGTGAATGGAAGTATTCTGATTAATATTAGTTCGCTAATTGTGTATTGAAATTCTAATTGTGATAGGTATTGTAGTTAATATTAGTTCGCTAATTGTGTGTTGAAATTCTAATTGTGTGGGTATTCTGATTAATAGTTCGCTAATTGTGTATTGAGAATTCTAATTGTACAGATAGGTATTCTGATTAATATTAGTTCGCTAATTGTATTGAGTCATTATGGAATGGAGTATTCTGATTAATATTAGTTCGCTAATTGTGTATTGAAATTCTAATTGTGAATTGAGTATTCTGATTAATATTAGTTCGCTAATTGTGTGTTGAAATTCTAATTTTGAATGGAGTATTCTGATTAATATTAGTTCGCTAATTGTGTGTTGAGAATTCTAATTGTGAATGGAGTATTCTGATTAATATTAGTTCGCTAATTGTGTATTGAGAATTCTAATTGTGAATGGGTATTCTGATTAATATTAGTTCGCTAATTGTGTATTGAGAATTCTAATTGTGAATTGGTATTCTGATTAATATTAGTTCGCTAATTGTGTATTGAGAATTCTAATTGTGAATGGGTATTCTGATTATGTTAGTTCGCTAATTGCGTATTTAGGAAATTCATTACATTGAGGTATTCTGATTAATATTAGTTCGCTAATTGTGGTAATTCTAATTGCGAATGATATTCAGATTCATATTGGTTTCGCTAATTGTGTATTGAGAATTTCAATACGAATGGAGTATTCGTTGTATTAGTTACTAATTGTGTGTTGAGAATTCTATTTGACGGAGTATTTTGATTAATATTAGTTCGTTAATTGTGTGTTGAGAATTCTAATTGCAGAATGAGTAATTCTGTTGGTGCTAAATATTAGTTCGCTAATTGTGTATTGAGAATTCTAATTGTGAATGGAGTATTCTGATTAATATTAGTTCGCTAATTGTGTGTTGAAAATTAATTGTGAATGGAATATTCTGATTAATATTAGTTCGTTAATTGTATTGAGAATTCTAATTTTTAATGGAGTATTCTGATTAATATTAGTTCGCTAATTGTGTATTGAGAATTCTAATTGTGAATGGAGTATTCTGATTAATATTAGTTCGCTAATTGTGTGTGTTGAGAATTCTAATTGTACGATAAGTCCTTCAATTAATATGAACAATCATTACCTTCTTTAAATTCTAATTTTACTTGATATTCTGATTAATATTATTTTTATTCATTACCTGTAAATTAATTTTGAATGGAGTATTCTGATTCATATTGGTTCGCTAATTGTGTATTGAGAATTCTAATTGTGAATGGAGTATTCTGATTAACATATTAGTTCGCTAATTCTGTATAGGAATTTCTAATTGTGAATGGAGCTATTCTGATTAAGCATATTAGTTCGCTATTTATGTCATTGAGAATTCTAATTGTGAAAGAGATGAATCATTCCGTTCGTATTAGTTCGCTAATTGTGTGTTGAGAATTATAATTGTGAATGGAGTATTTTGATTAATATTAGTTCGCTAATTGTGTGTTGAGAATTCTAATTGTGAATGGAGTATTCTGATTAATATTAGTTCGCTAATTGTGTATTGAGAATTCTAATTGTGAATGGAGTATTCTGATTAATATTAGTTCGCTAATTGTGTGTTGAGAATTCTAATTGTGAATGGAGTATTCTGATTAATATTAGTTCGTTAATTGTGTATTGAGAATTCTAATTTTTAATGGAGTATTCTGATTAATATTAGTTCGTTAATTGTGTATTGAGAATTCTAATTTTGAATGGAGTATTCTGATTAATATTAGTTCGCTAATTGTGTATTGAGAATTCTAATTGTGAATGGAGTATTCTGATTAATATTAGTTCGCTAATTGTGTGTTGAGAATTCTAATTGTGAATGGAGTATTCTGATTAATATTAGTTCGCTAATTGTGTATTGAGAATTCTAATTGTGAATGGAGTATTCTGATTAATATTAGTTCGCTAATTGTGTGTTGAGAATTCTAATTGTGAATGGAGTATTCTGATTAATATTAGTTCGCTAATTGTGTATTGAGAATTCTAATTTTTAATGGAGTATTCTGATTAATATTAGTTCGTTAATTGTGTATTGAGAATTCTAATTGTGAATGGAGTATTCTGATTAATATTAGTTCGTTAATTGTGTATTGAGAATTCTAATTTTTAATGGAGTATTCTGATTAATATTAGTTCGTTAATTGTGTATTGAGAATTCTAATTGTGAATGGAGTATTCTGATTAATATTAGTTCGCTAATTGTGCGTTGAGAATTCTAATTGTGAATGGAGTATTTTGATTAATATTAGTTCGCTAATTGTGTTTTGAGAATTCTAATTGTGAATGGAGTATTCTGATTAATATTAGTTCGCTAATTGTGTATTGAGAATTCTAATTGTGAATGGAGTATTCTGATTAATATTAGTTCGCTAATTGTGTGTTGAGAATTCTAATTGTGAATGGAGTATTCTGATTAATATTAGTTCGTTAATTGTGTATTGAGAATTCTAATTTTTAATGGAGTATTCTGATTAATATTAGTTCGTTAATTGTGTATTGAGAATTCTAATTTTGAATGGAGTATTCTGATTAATATTAGTTCGCTAATTGTGTATTGAGAATTCTAATTGTGAATGGAGTATTCTGATTAATATTAGTTCGCTAATT